>JAXIVJ010014889.1:0-22500 GCA_036785665.1 Chirona hameri
ATTTGCCTTGGAACATCGCAAATAATTTTGTTAATATATCTTTGCTGTTATTGGAATGCAACTCAGTGATAAGCACAATTGTGTATATCAGTGCCATTCCTTTGAATTATTTGTTCATTTGATGTAGAATTTGCCACTGGATTAAACCATTCTTTTTCGGGACAGCACCAAACCAAACTTGCAATTTCCTGCTCACTCCACTGTTCATGAACTGTTGACACCAATTTTAAATGATACATTTCTGAGTTAATGCTTAAAACAAAAACAAAATCACGGCACAGTATTGGATGACAATGCTTGTTCCCACACAGCTCAAGCTGGGCCTGGACCAGTGGTCTGCCGAACGTTGCTGAGAATGGGTGTTTTATTTAAATAATTTCTGCTGAGTTGATGTCTCATAATTTTACTTCTGCAGAATGGGGCAACATTTGTGTTAGGAAGATTTGAAGAGCATAAGCAAAACAAATCACCCTTTAAACCATAACAATAAGAAATGAAAGGATTGCAAAACCTGTACAATTTTTGGAATGTCCAATTCGGAGCAAGGAATGATGTTCATAAAACAAATGTTCAAGATCAGAAACAAAGTGAACTAGCTTATTCAAATTAAGTGCAATTTGGGTATAACATTGACATGAGATTCAGATTCAGATTATATTCGCATGAGGTCCACAACAGCTGGTAGCTTTTCACACACGCACATCAACATAGGTAAAAAAATAAGTATAAGGAGTAGTGTCAATATAACTAAAACATTTCCTAAATCAGGAGACATTACAACATTGACTGTAATGTCTCCTCACTTTGGCCTAACCATCCATATTCCTGGTTTCCGCTCTAACATAAGAACAGTCTATCCCATTCTATAGGAAATCTTAGCTATTATGGGTACTTTTTAATTATTTATGGTATCTCTGGAGTTATCCAATATTCGTAGGTAGGTAGGTAGGTACATACCTACCTACTTACAATAATACTAGATTTACCATGGTATCAGTTTTTACATGACAACAAACAGCATTTTCTCAACTTTGATCCAGTTTTTTGTAAGATATCTCATATATTTTTTGTTGTGTGTAACATTGCTGTCTCGTCTCTGTTAATTAACTTTTTGGTGTGTTATATCTCTGGAAAGTCAAGATGTTTAAACATCTCTGAAAAATATAAATTGCTACTTCTGAAGCATCTTGAATACCTGAACATATCTAACTTAGGATTCTAAAAACAGCAAGTTTCAGGGTCCCATAATGATGTTGTCACGTAATGTGACAGATTTTGTCATATGAAAGTGAGTTGGTGACAGCCTAGACATTGTTTGCACCTCTGGACCCCAAGAACTGGCTGGAAACAAAAAGTTATCCGGTAGACTCCAGAGGGCTTGCTTACCACTACTAGAAGCATTGATAATATCGAAATATCGATTCAAATTACCCTAGCATATCGTTAGCGCCGACCAATAACACTTCGACAAAACAGCTCGTGAGCGCTGATAGCAGCAGCCGAACAGAACCTCGACGGCCATTTTGTTTTTCGACGATTTGTTTACATTGTTCATATCGATGGTTTGTTTATCGTCTTAGTTGCGCCGTTTTACATACCATCTTCTTTCCCCTGATTACCTTCACTGCAGTGGCGATAGTTTTATCGATATCTAAACCAAAAATAAGCAAAAACAACAACAATATAAGTAAAGAAAAAAAAAATCAACGAAAGGTGCTCCAGATGTCAATTTCATCATATCCAACAATCAAACCAATAGGTACTTCCTGTAAAGAAAATATTTGTGACCAGGGGCGCAGCCAGACCTTCAGAAAGGGGGGGGCAAGCCCCTGGGAGAGGCCCTCCACCCCAAAAAAATACTCCTGGATATGAAAAACTCTACGGATTTCGGCCACTTGATTTTGTGAGGCCCCCTTTTTAACATTTTTTTTCGTCTACTTTTGATGAGCTGGATTGAACCAGGACCCTCAGTAGGCATTGTACTGAGCGCATTACTAATTTGTATTGTTACGTACAGGAGATAAAACATATCTTTGCTGACAACAGGTGGGGTCGGCTTTAGAGTGTGCCTGTAATGACGAAAAATGTACCCCCATTTTGATATGTGTATTTAAGCCTTTGCAACATTTATTATGCGGATTTTCATGTTATAGTAGGTAGGTATGTACTTGTTTGTTAGCGCCGCGAAGCGGCGCCAAATTTTTACGGTTTTGCCTGATAAAACCCAGAAATATAGACGGTGTTCCTTGTAGCTCGGATAATAAGCTAAAAATGCTATTCATTCAATTCAGCGTTACGACGAACCGATGATGATGACTATGACTTCGTTATGACGATTACTACCGATGTGACGCCGCGAAGCGGCGTGAAAATTTTAATTTTACGTCCTGGAAAACGAAATGTTAATATTGGAACCAGACCGTGAGGTGAGATGGCTTGATGAGATGGTCCTGGCCTGTTTCCACTATTAGCTCTTCGGTCCAGCAAATTGTGCACCGCTGGAGCAGCTTCCGGGTGCCGATCTCCTCGTCTTTGCGTTCGTGTCGCCTTTTTCGGAACTCGGCAAACTAGCTAAACATGTAGCCTGCTTGAAACTTAAAAGTGAATATTTTATGGAGGGAATGGGCCCTGGGGTCAGCAATTACCGCCAAGGAGAGCCTCTGCCAGACACTTAATGATTTTTTTCTCTCTCCCATTTCCCAAATTTGTATAAGCAATTGCGAAACTTATGTCATGCCGCGAAGCGGCGCGAAATTTTCCTGTTTTTGACTGCACTGCAAAGGCAATTTGTACGATAAATTGTTCACTTTTCCCGCAAAAGGTGGGGGGTCGACCCCCCTCCCCCACCTTCTAAAAGTGCGGGGAGTTTGCCCTGACCTCCCCCCGACCCTCCCGTCGGCGACGCCCCTGGCAAACAAATATTGAGGCACACACTCTCCCGAGAGGAAAATTGCTAAATTTTTGTGTACTACCACCGCCCCCCCCCCCCCATTCAAAAGCGCATCAGACATATCAAATTACCATTTTTAAACCCAAGAAAACATTGCACCAGGTGGGTCAGAGTACAGCACATTACCGCTCATTATGACTGCGCCGACCACGGCTAGCAGGCGCTCCAGCTAGAGCAGGCGCTCCAGGCGACGGTTAGCAACCCCTGGGCAGGCTCGAGGGCCCCGTTCACAGACTCAATGGCCCTCTGGATAAGCTCGAGAGGGCCCTGAACAGACTCAATGCCCCTTAGCAAGCCGAGAGGCCCCTGATCAGACTTGAATAGCCCCTGGGCAGGTTCGATAGACCCCTGAACAGGATCAATGGACCATTGGGAAAGCTCGAGAGGCCCCTGAACAGACTCTAATGGCCCCTAGGCAGGTTCAAGAGGCCCTTGAACAGACTCAATTGGCACCTGGACAAGCTCGAGAGGCCCTGGGCAGGTTCGAGAGGCCCCTGAACAGACTCAATGGGCCCCTGGGCAAGCTCGAGAGGCCTCTGGGTAGGCTCTTATGGCCCCTGGGCAGGTTCGAGAGGCCCCTGAACAGACTCGACGGGCCTCTGGGAAAACTATAATGTGCCCCTGGACAGGTTCAAGAGGCCCCAAACAGACTATAATGGGCCCCTGGCCAGGCTCGAGAGGCCCCTGAACATACTCAATGGGCCCATGAACATGCTCGAGAGGCCACTGGGCAGGTTTGTTTGGCCGTAGGTGGGCTCAATTGGACCCTGGACAAGTGGACATGCTCTAGAGGCCCCTGGGCCGGTTTTGGGGGGCCCTGAGTGGGTTCAATGGGCCCCAGGGAATGCTCTAAAAGTTCCTGGGCATGTTTGTGCGCCCTTACGTGGGCTCAATGGGGCCCCTGGACATGCTCGAGAGGCCCCTGGACAGTTTTTGGCCCCATCGGTGAGATCAATGGGCCCCTGGACATGCCCAAGAGGCCCCCTGGGCTGGCTTCGAAAGCCTTTCAGTGTCTCTGAGGGCCCTTGACATGCACCAGAGTGACCCTTTCCTGGTTTGAGGGCTCCTCTGTGACTTTTTTAAAGCCATTTAGCTAATGCAAATGGTATCTGGGCCAATCTCGGCGGGGCCCCCTGTGACCCGTAAGGGGGGGGGGGGCAATTGCCCCCCTTGCCCCCCCCCCCCTGGCTGCGCCCCTGTTTGTGACATTCCAAATCAGTAGACACACTCCCTTTAATATAAACACACACACACACACACACACACACACACACACACACACACACACACACACACACACACACACACACACACACACACACACACACACACACACACACACACACCCGCACCCGCACCCGCACCCGCACCCGCACCCGCACCCGCACCCGCACCCGCACCCGCACCCGCACCCGCACCCGCACCCGCACCCGCACCCGCACCCGCACCCGCACCCGCACCCGCACCCGCACCCGCACCCGCACCCGCACCCGCACCCGCACCCGCGCCCGCGCCCGCGCCCGCGCCCGCGCCCGCGCCCGCGCCCGCGCCCGCGCCCGCGCCCGCGCCCGCGCCCGCGCCCGCGCCCGCGCCCGCGCCCGCGCCCGCGCCCGCGCCCGCGCCCGCGCCCGCGCCCGCGCCCGCGCCCGCGCCCGCGCCCGCGCCCGCGCCCGCGCCCGCGCCCGCGCCCACGCCCGCGCCCGCGCCCGCGCCCGCGCCCGCGCCCGCGCCCACGCCCGCGCCCGCGCCCGCGCCCGCGCCCGCGCCCGCGCCCGCGCCCGCGCCCGCGCCCGCGCCCGCGCCCGCGCCCGCGCCCGCACCCGCACCCGCACCCGCACCCGCACCCGCACCCGCACCCGCACCCGCACCCGCACCCGCACCCGCACCCACACCCGCACGCACGCACGCACGCACGCCCTATGTATCCGCACATGCGTGCGTGCGTGCGTGCGTGCGTGCGTGCGTGCGTGCGTGCGTGCGTGCGTGCGTGCGTGTGTGTGTGTGTGTGTGTGTGTGTGTGTGTGTGTGTGTGTGTGTGTGTGTGTGTGTGTGTGTGTGTGTGTGTGTGTGTGTGTGTGTATGTATGTATGTATGTATTGACAGTAAAAACACTCTCCGATGCATAAAACGGCTATTCTGAGTGTCGCGTCATGGTTAAAAGGTAGAGACATGTTAAAAATGACACTTAGCAACATGAATACTAGAAACTAAAATACACTCCATGATCATACACACACTCACACAGCGACCGACATAAACATACACGACACCCATCATACACCATGTAAAAGATCACCGAGCTGGGGAACTATCAAAGCGTTCAAAGTTGTAGCATTCAATGCTTGTACCATCCCAAACCGCAGCCAACAACGCTTACGACATCCAAAATTCGCCCTGTTAGGGGACATCTTCATGAGCCAAACTCGCCGCATCCAAAATGGTACTCGCCGCATCCAAAACCGTGGCATACAGCCACATACAAAACCGTGGCAGTCAAGCTTGCGCCATCCAAAACTGTCTGGCGCGGTCATATTGGAACTACTAGTTGCAGTGAAACCCGCTAGATGGAGGGATTAGCATGGTGATGACGTAGTCACTCTGGCACGCAAGTCGGCTACAGTGGAATATGTTTATGCGAATGGACATCTGGCACCACACTGGACCCGGTGTCCCCTCGCATCGGCCGGCAGCTGTCGGGCAGAGAGGAGGGTGAGCGGTGCGGACCGACGGAGTGGGGAGTGTTACATCGAGACCGTGGGGAAGCTAGTGGTAAAGCCCAGGCTACACTATGCGTGATTGTCAAGGAAATGATGCACGTGTTCTCCGTGTTTGCAGAACTTGCTTGACGTCCGGGATCTGCCGGTCAAGCAAATCACGCAAGGAAAATGGATAAACTACTGCATTTTTTAATCGATAAACCACTGCATACAATTTACGCTTCTTCATTCATCTTCCGCCACGATACTCAGCACAAATTATTCATGTTTAGGTATAGTATAGACCTAAGCATACGCGGAATCAAGCAAAATGATAAAAACCCTGCAACACGCAATCTCGGAAAACACGACAACAAGTTCAGAATTTTGAACTTTTCATCGTTCCGTCCGTGACGTGTCTGCGGAATTTCCTTGACGTTGTATCCGGGATCTGCGTGATGCACCAGTGTATCTCACCCAATGCATTTACTATCAGCTGAACTTTCTCTGTCACGCAAATCCCGACAAACACGGATAACACGCACGTGATTTTCAGGAAATCACGCATAGTGTAGCCTGGGCTTAAAGCTACGACACTTGTTGCTAAGGCCAAGAAAATCGCTCACGAGGATGGGCGTTAGCTGCCACGTTTCGATATGCGATTACCGGCCCATTCCGGTAAACCTCATGGTACTAGCTTATGGTACTACTACTACCACCATAGTCATTGGCGGATCCAGGACGGTGGTTTGGGGGGGGCAAATTCCCAAAAATATCACACAACTCTGAAAACTCATCGGATTTTGCTTGCTTATGCATTGATAGCTGATTTAAAAAACTTTCCTTTGTAAACGTTGCTTAGATTGTCTTCTATGTAAGGAAATGTGTCAATTTTGTGCTGATTTCAGGCGGTTCGGAGGGGGGTCATGGCCGCAATGCCCCCCCCCCCCCCCTGGATCCGCTAGTGACCATAGTCTGCAACGGATTTAACTAACGAATTTCTTATTCTATAATTAGTTATTAATTGTGATGATTTATTATTGAAAATTTAACATATGAATAATTTAATAGTAATACATAAATATCAGGGGCGTCGCCACGGGTTTTGGACTGGGGGGGGGGGACGAATTGATAGACTGGTAATACCTACGGTAATACCTAGATTGATAATACCTACACATTAAAAATTGAAGCTGGTCAGTCCTGCAGCTGCTACCAAGCATGCAAGAAGGAATAAAATAACATGTTATTTTGACCTTATCACAAACTAGAAAACGTACGACATGATCTATGTGGGATATTTTCCATTGATTGTGATCAATTGTGCCCTTGCATACCTAATCAGGGGCGCAGCCAGACCTTCAGAAAGGGGGGGGCAAGCACCTGGGAGAGGCCCCCCACCCACAACAAAATACCCCTGGATATGAAAAACTCTACGGATTTCGGCCACTTTATTTTGTGAGGCCCCCTTTTTAGCATTTTTTCTTCGTCTACTTTTGATGAGCTGGATTGGACCAGGACCCTCAGTAGGCATTGTACTGAGCGTATTGTTACGTACAGGAGAGAAAACATATCTTAGCCATGACAACAGGTGAGGGTCGGCTTTTGAGTGTGGGGGCGGCTGAAATTACAAATAAATATACCCCCATTTTGATACGTGTATTTAAGCCTTTGCAGCATTTTGAATGTGGATTTTCATGTTATAGTAGGTAGGTATGTACTTGCTAGTTAGCGCCGCTTCGCGGCGCGAAATTTTTACGGTTTTACCTGATAAAACCCAGAAATATAGGCGGTGTTCCTTGTAGAGGATAATAAGTTAAAAATGATATTCATTCAATTCAGCGTTACGACGAACCGATGACGATGGCTATGGCTTCGTTATGACGATGACTACCGATGTGACGCCGCGAAGCGGCGTGAAAATGTTAATTTTAGGTCCTGGAAAACGAAATGTTAATATTGGAGCCAGACCGTGAGGTGAGATGGCTTGGGGAGATGGTCCTGGCCTGTTTTGACTATTAGCTCTTCGGTCCAGAAAATTGTGCACCGCTGGAGCAGCTTCCGGGTGCCGATCTCCTCGTCTTTGCGTTCGCGTCGCCTTTTTAGGAACTCGGAAAACTAGCTGAACATGTAGCCTGCTTGAAACTTAGAAGTTAATATTTTATGAAGGGAATGGGCCCTGGGGCCAGCAATTACCGCCAATGAGAGCCTCTGCCAGACACCTAATGCAATTCTGTTTCCCATTTTCCAAATTTGTATAAGCAATTGCGAAACTTGTGTCATGCCGCGAAGCGGCGCGACATTTTCCAGTTTTTGACAGCTGGATTTTTACTGCACTGCAAAGACAATTTTTACGATAAATTGTTTTTTCCCTCAAAAAGTGTGTGTGTGTGTGTGGGAGGGAGAGGTCGACCTTCCCCCGCCTTCTAAAAGTGGGGGAAGTTTGCCCAGACCTCCCCCCGACCCTCCCGTCGGCGACGCCCCTGGCTGACAAATATTGCAGCACACACTCCTGAGAGGAAAATTGTTAAATTGTTTTGTACTACCATAACCCCCCCCCCCCCCCCCCCCCACCACCACCACCACCACCACGAATTCAAAAACGCATCAGACTTATCAAATAACCATTTTGAAACCCAAGAAAACATTGCACCAGGTGGGTCAGAGTAGAGCACATTACCGCTCATTATAACCGCGCCGACCACGGCTAGCAGGCGCTCCAGCTATAGCAGGCGCTGCAGGCGACGGCTAGCAACTGTAGCGAGATACATTTTAAATTGTCCAAAAGAAACAGAGGGAAAAAGAAGAAAGTATAGAGATAAGCAGAAGAATAGAAACATTCTAAAAGCAAAAGCTATGTGTAATTGTAAAATTGAACATGGAAGGAACGGCGGCCGTGTGCACACCAAACACTTCAACAGTGGAGACGCCGGCTGAAGCCCCCCACGCAGGCAACAAATACCCTCGTTCCGACCTGTGTACCGCCAGGGTGTCGCTATTAAGGCACCAGGCCCATTAAAGGACACCATAACAGCAGCTGCGCGGCGCCATTAAGCGTGAGCGCCGGCCAGCGGCCCGGGTCACGTACGGCGCTCGGCAGAAGCCTCTGCGCAGGATCCTGACCCAGATCACGGCAGCAAGCTCCGCCTCTGGGCCGCTGTAGACAGCAGTTCCGGCCGCTGCAGGCATCCACAGGCCGTTGCAGCCGGGTGAGAAGGACCAATGACAGGACAGCAAAAGGGAATCGAAAATTAAAACCGAGTGGAGAAAAAATCACGGCAGCAAGGCGCCAATCTGGCAACTGACCTGATTTTTCAAGCAAAAAGTTGATAAAAGGGCCTGCAAGAGGGGTGAAGGGTCGGCAGATCGAACAGCAGAGCAGCAAGGACGGGACCGATCTTCAAATTGCCGATAGTGCGCCCAGGCCTCCAAACAGTCCAAGTAAGTTTCAGAGGAACAGAGTTCGGCAGTGAGCAGGGACGGAAGCAGGCTGGGGCCGCGGCTCCTCGCCGCGAGCCTTAGTCTCAGAGAAGCCGCGTCAAGGACCATCACAAGTCAGCCTTCAAGATTTGCTGTTGCTTAGTTCTATAAATTTCATACTGGAGAAAGTAGCCGCATTTCACATCAAGTAAGGTCGGAAAGTCTGTGCAATCCTTATACCCTCCTTATAATCCATGGTCAGTTAATTTGTTGTGCATCTGAACACCATACAAATTTAATTTGCACAGTGTTTCGGCCGGTTTTTTTCTTCTTCTTCGTCGTTTTATTCTTCTCTCATTGAACTCCCCTGCTATTTGGGCATTTGTTTGGTCATGTAGTCACGATATTCTTAATTATGCCTACGCGAGTATGTGTATGGTTGAAAAATTATCATATATTGATTGCCTGACTAGTTATAACTTCTAACGTAAATCAAAACTCTGATATGGTTTGGACGTTTATGTTTGCGTCTTTTATAACTCTCGTGCTTTAAATGCAACCGATTATGGAGCTTGTGCCAATGCTGGTGGTGGTCGCCGATGGGATTTATTTGACTGGTTGACTGTTAGAACTGATGTGACTGATGTGACTGGCTGAATTTTGTTGACTCTATTCGAACTGCTGCCTATAAGACGAATGATATTGTATTCACGAGACAATTAACTTGAACTATCGGTGCACAATTTTCTGTAAATATAGCCTTGTGTGAATTACCTAGTACTCTAATTCGGAATGTGACTGAAAGATGGATTGAGGAAGGAATATCAATGAGATGGAGCGCTAGCCTGAGGGGAAGTCACGTAATATAATTATTAATGTTAACGTAAAAATATATATGTAGGGACAAGCGATGATGTGACTTCAATGCTTCCAAGGCAGGGTAATGTAATTTTTGCGGCTAGATGTGATGAAATACTCAATTCAAGGTTCCGAGGTTTAATGTTTATTTTGGTGAACAATGTTTACTGATATATTGAAGGCCAACTGTTTCTGGTAAAACCCGAGTGATGTGATAATTATGTGAAATACCCGTACTGAAAATTTTCAGGAATGGCTAACCCGATTGCCAGCAGACAGGGTGACCGATATTTTTTCTTAACCTTGCCATTCAATTATCCGGTTCGGTTGATTATTTGGTCTGATTGGTGACATTTTCAAATCCGGTCAAATTAACTTCACTGTGGTTAATTTGCAATTTAATCTGTAAGCCTTTTTACGCAATCTTTGATGTCAGGATCGGTTGATGACAGGGTCATCATTTCAACGTTTCGGCATATACAAACAGATCATTTAGGGATTGTGTCGTGAGGATTTTGATAAACAGGTCTTATTGACGAATTGTCGAGTATGTGCTAATATTGTTTCCACACAGCCCTAAGCCGCCGATAATTGCAAGACTTTTAATTTAATTTTGTTAAGCAACGTTATTTTCATTAAGTTCAAAGCTAACTGAGTAAAGTAAATATTTCCCAAGGAAAAGGAAAGTGAGGAAAGCTGTGTTGGAATGTTTACGATTCTCGCAGTTAACTGTCTCCTTAACAAGCGCGAAATTATGGGATGGTTGTTTGCTCTATGGAAAGATATGGCGGTATGATACAAATCACGGTCATGTACAATTTCGTCCCTGTTCATCTCGCTGTTAAAAATTAACGCCAGAATAAAATCGCTGTCATGAAAAATTCGCACAAGTGTCCACACGGCCAGCGTCACCGATCACCGCTACCGGCCGCTGGGACACTGACCCCACGCGACCGATCCCAAAACACATGACGTCATGAACCCCCTCCCCTGGACGAGAGGGTCCGGCCAGACGGTCAGACGCTAGCCTAACGAGGGGAAAACCCGTGGATTTCGCTCAGGTGGGACAGTTGTTGTACATACAGAAAAGTACTGAGCACCAAGTACCAGGTGTCCGTACCGAGTACCGAGTGCCGAGTACCCAGTACCGAGTATCGAGTACCGAGTACCCAGTACCGAGTACCGAGTACCGTGTACCAAGTACCGAGTACCGAGTACCGAGTACCGAGTACTGAGTACCGAGTACCGAGTACCGAGTACCGTGTACCGAGTACCGAGTACCGAGTACCGTGTACCGAGTACCGAGTACCGTGTACCGAGTACCGAGTACCGAGTAACGTGTACCGACTACCGAGTACCTAGTACCGTGTACCGAGTACCAAGTACCGAGTACCGAGTACCGAGTGCAGAGTACCGAGTACCAAGTACCAAGTACCGAGTACCGATAACCGAGTAACCGAGTACCGAGTACCGAGTAGTGAGTACCGAGTACTGAGTACCCATTCCTGAGTAACGAGTACCGAGTACCGAGTGTCGAGTACCGAGTGCCGAGTACCGAGTACCAGGTGCCGAGTGCCGAGTGCCGAGTACCGAGTACCAAGTGCCGAGTACTGAGTACTGAGTACTGAGTACTGAGTATCGAGTACCGAGTACTGAGTACCGATTACCAATTACAGAAACACGACCCGTGGTACACTATAGTCACAAAATACACTACACAATGCACGCTACACAATACACTACACAATATACACTACACAATATACACTACACAATATACCCTACACAATATACACTACACAATATACACTACACAATATACACTACACAGCATAAACTACACACACTCCACAAATACACTACAAATGGTATCACGCCGGCGACGCTTCTTCACGCTAACAGTTATAAGATAAATACATATATACATACATACATACATACATACATACATACATACATACATACATACATACATACATACATACATACATACATACATACATACATACATACATACATACATACATACATACATACATACATACATACATACATACATACATACATACATACATACATACATACATACATACATACATACATACATACATACATACATACATACATACATACATACATACATACATACATACATACATACATACATACATACATACATACATACATACATACATACATACATACATACATACATACATACATACATACATACATACATACATACATACATACATACATACATACATACATACATACATACATACATACATACATACATACATACATACATACATACATACATACATACATACATACATACATACATACATACATACATACATACATACATACATACATACATACATACATACATACATACATACATACATACATACATACATACATACATACATACATACATACATACATACATACATACATACATACATACATACATACATACATACATACATACATACATACATACATACATACATAAATACATAAATACATACATACATACATACATACATACATACATACATACATACATACATACATACATACATACATACATACATACATACATACATACATACATACATACATACATACATACATACATACATACATACATACATACATACATACATACATACATACATACATACATACATACATACATACATACATACATACATACAAACATACAGGCAAACAGGCATACAGGCATTCAGGCATACAGGCATACAGGCATACAGGCATACAAGCACACAGGCATACAGGCATACAGGCATACAGGCATACAGGCATACAGGCATACAGGCATACAGGCATACAGGCATACAGGCATACAGGCATACAGGCATACAGGCATACAGGCATACAGGCATACAGGCATACAGGCATACAGGCATACATACTTGGAATCATGCATGCATACTGTACGTACACTACATACAAACGTGCAGACGCACGCCCAGAGACAACCGTGCGCGTGGAGCCGGGACAAATAGGATACAACGCACGAGGGAGGTATGACGATAACAGCATGGTGTAAACTGACAGTGGGAAATAATAGACAAGATTGTGAGGAGGCCTAGACAATACGTAGCCGCGCCCCTGTGCGTAATATGCCTGCCGACACGGTCTGCTGCACAACGGGTGATGGGGGAAAGGGGGTGGAGTTGAATGGGAATTCAACTAAGAGGAGACCCTTTTAACAAAAGATGGCAAAGGTCTCAGATGTATAGACCGGTTTCAGTGGGAATATTTAGTTCGGAAGGAGAAAGTTGTGTTTCCAGGAGAATGGGAGTTAGATGATGATGAGATTGTTTGTTTTTTTGGGTCCATTCCGCGATGCCAAGAAGTGAGCTGGATCGCGCGCCATAAGTCGCGAAATACTGGCGGGCACTCGAAAGAGTCCGGTAACGCCAGGTTCTGGGAAACCAGGAGGGCCAGAATGGCCATCCGCCTCAGGTAAATGCCGTAGGAGGAGTCAGGGTGCTGAGGTGGTGACGTGTGCGGTCCGGAATGGCCTTCCGCCCCAGATAAATGCCGTAGGAGGAGTCAGGGTGCTGGGGTGGCGACGTGTGAGGGTCAGAAGGGCCATCCGCCTCAGGCAAATGCCGTAGGAGGAGTCAGGGTGCTGAGGTGGTGACGTGTACGGGCCGGAATGGCCATCCGCCCCAGATAAATGCCGTAGGAGAAGTCAGGGTGCTGGGGTGGCGACGTGTGAGGGCCAGAATGGCCATCCGCCTCAGGTAAATGCCGTAGGAGGAGTCAGGGTGCTGAGGTGGTGACGTGTGCGGGCCGGAATGGCCATCCGCCCCAGATAAATGCCGTAGGAGGAGTCAGGGTGCTGGGGTGGCGACGTATGAGGGCCAGAATGGCCATCCGCCTCAGGTAAATGCCGTAGGAGGAGTCAGGGTGCTGAGGTGGTGACGTGTGCGGGCCGGAATGGCCATCCGCCCCAGATAAATGCCGTAGGAGAAGTCAGGGTGCTGGGGTGGCGACGTGTGAGGGCCAGAATGGCCATCCGCCTCAGGTAAATGCCGTAGGAGGAGTCAGGGTGCTGAGGTGGTGACGTGTGCGGGCCGGAATGGCCATCCGCCCCAGATAAATGCCGTAGGAGGAGTCAGGGTGCTGGGGTGGCGACGTGTGAGGGCCAGAATGGCCATCCGCCTCAGGTAAATGCCGTAGGAGGAGTCAGGGTGCTGAGGTGGTGACGTGTGCGGGCCGGAATGGCCATCCGCCCCAGATAAATGCCGTAGGAGGAGTCAGGGTGCTGGGGTGGCGACGTGTGCGGGCCAGAATGGCCATCCGCCCCAGATAAATGCCGTAGGAGGAGTCAGGGTGCTGGGGTGGCGACGTGTGAGGGCCAGAATGGCCATCCGCCTCAGGTAAATGCCGTAGGAGGAGTCAGGGTGCTGAGGTGGTGACGTGTGCGGGCCGGAATGGCCATCCGCCCCAGATAAATGCCGTAGGAGGAGTCAGGGTGCTGGGGTGGCAACGTGTGCGGGCCGGAATGGCCATCCGCCCCAGATAAATGCCGTAGGAGGAGTCAGGGTGCTGGGGTGGCGACGTGTGGGCCGGAATGGCCATCCACCTCAGATAAATGCCGTAGGAGGAGTCAGGGTGCTGAGGTGGCGTGGATTGGCGATTGGGGCACCACGGAAACCGCAGTAAGTCGTGGATCCCAGCAGCAGTGTGCGGCAGGAATGGACCCAGACAGAAAAGCATGTGTGAGGTTATTCATATTTTCATTTGGTGGATTTAATAGTTAGAGTGGAAAGTTATCCATAGTGAAGAGCTGAGTACATCGGAGACGAAATTCGCTCAGTGAACCAGCTGTTACCCTGGTGCGTTCCCTGTGTAACACTACGCACCACTGGTGGGGATAGGGAAAGAGGGAGGGGTCAGGAAGACGAACCTGACAGTTTACTGCAAAGTATGAAAGATATTGATGATTGAGTGAATGTCTGGGGAGAGTCTGAGTAAAAGGATGTATGAATGTGTTAGTTCCAGTGGGAGTTCGTCCTCAGCGTAGCGTTGCACTGGGTATGCAGAATATACATGGAACCGATCACAGAACTCACGGTGTGATAATCTGAGAGACAAGCCGTTGGTGAAATTATGTAAGGGGGAGCCAGAGGGCCATTGGTGCCGGCTCACGGACAAGGAAACCCCGACCTTATTCCACCGGACCAAATCCTGATTAACCCGCTAAATTTCACCACCCCCACCTTAACCGTGTAGCGACCTATGTGCTCGCCGATGATTGACCTGCCTCCAAAATAAAAATGTATGTACAGGTTGAGCTCGATTCTGCATTTTTAACCACAAAATTTAGTATTATCTCGAAAACACGGGATTATAACATTCTGAAAATGCCATATTTCGACTCCTGATCTCAAGAAAACCCCGTGAACAAAATTTTAATAATGTTGCAAATTGTTGACAATTGTTGCAAGCAGTTCCAATTGTTGCAGATTAAGCCAGAGAGGCTCAAAATTTATGTCATTCCATTCAGCGGCCCAAAATTAACCAGAAAAAGAGTTTAGAAAAAAAATCAAAAAAATGTTGCAATGCTACACAAAATTGCAGAGGTCCTTGCAGAAGCGAAAACCCGTTACACAACCCCTGGGAAGGCTCGAGAGCCCCGTTCACAGACTCAATAGTCCTCTGGGTAAGCTTGAGAGGGCCCTGAACAGACTCAATGGCCCCTTGGCAAGCCGAGAGGCCCCTAAGCAGACTCTAATAGCCCCTGTGCAGGTTCGAGAGGCCGCTGAACAGGATCAATGGACCATTGGGAAAGCTCGAGAGGCCCCTGCACAGACTAATGGCCCCTAGGCAGGTTCAAGAGGCCCTTGAACAGACTCAATGGGCCCCTGGGCAAGTTCGAGAGACCCCTGGGCAGGTTCGAGAGGCCCCTGAACAGACTCAATGGGCCCCTGGGCAAGCTCGGGAGGCCTCTGGGCAGGCTCTAATGGCCCCTGGGCAGGTTCGAGAGGCCCCTGAACAGACTCGATGGTCCTCTGGGAAAACTATAATGGCCCCTGGTCAGGCTCGAGAGGCCCCTGAACATACTCAATGGGCCCCTGGACATGCTCGAGAGGCCACTGGGCAGGTTTGTTGGGCCGTGGGTGGACTCAATTGGCCCCTAGACAAGTGGACATGCTCTAGAGGCCCCTGGGCAGGTTTTAGGGGCCCCTGAGTGGGCTCAATGAGCCCCAGGGCATGCTCGAAAGGTCCCTGGGCATGTTTTTGCACACTTGAGTGGGCTCAATGGGCCCCTGGACATGCTGGAGAGGCCCCTAGACAGTTTTGTGTGCCCCTCGGTGGGCTCAATGGGCCCCTGGACATGCCCAAGAGGCCCCCTGGGCCGGCTTCGAAAGCATTTCAGTGTCTCTGAAGGCCCTTGACATGCACCAGAGTAACCCTTGCCTGGTTTGAGGGCTCCTGTGACTTTTTGAAAGCCATTTAGCTAATGCAAATGGTATCTGGACCAATCTCGGCGGGGCCCCCTGTGACCCGTAAGAGGGGGGGGGGGCAATTGCCCCCCTTGCCCCCCCCCCCTGGCTGCGCCCCTGTACCTAATGCCATACAATACATTTTCGATTCATTATGTACCAACCTTTTTTTTAAGAAGCTTCTTATATCCATATTTATTTCAACCACGGTTAAAACACGTGGGAAAGAAAAGACTAAAGAGGCAAATGTGGTAGGGACAGGCACAGAAGTCAGAACAGACAGACTATGTTTTATTAGGAAACAGTACACAAAGGGTGCGGTAAACAACCAACAGAGCCCATTTCGCGCCATGCCTCATGTCTTCTGCTGTCGAAACGCTGTTTAAATTGCTGCCAAATTCTCTTCAAAAGGGAAAAAAGTCGAAAGGGGGAAAAGGCCGAGCACATGCTTTTCCAAACGCCTACGATATTGACAAAATGCTTTGTTTCCGAGTGAAGTGCAGATAAATGCCTGGGGAGACTGTCCAAAACTGGAGGGGATAATCCCCCCAGCCTAACGGCTGGGGGGACGGTGTCCCCCCCCGTCCCCCCCCCCCCCTGTGGCGACGCCCCTGATAAATATAATAGTTAACCCATTAAGTAAGTACCAAGGTGTGTTCTAGATGGGCTGGATCAACAGTTTTCTGGTCACATAGGGAGAGCCACGTCCTGACATAGCTTCAAAAACTTCCGCTCCATAACTTCAGGCGTTTTCGAAATATAGAGACACCGCCTCTAAATGGGACGGTCCCGTTTTTACCAGGTGGTCCGAGAGTGATAGTAGTGGTCAGGCGCCGCTCCGCCAACCGTTCCCCCGCGTGCGCGCCTATTGCCGTGGGTTACAGGACACATTGGCGAATGTCATTTTGCCGAATGTCATTTTGGCGAATGCATATTGTCGAAGGACACTTTGACGAAATGTCTTTTTGACGACATGTGAATATGCCGAAAGCAAAATGGCGAATGCCTTTTTGTCGAAATGTCTTTTTGCCGAAATGTAATTTTGTCGAAATGTCTTTTTGTCGACATGTCAAAAGGTCGAAATGTGATTTTGCCGAAATGTGAAAAAGTCGAAATGTCTTTTTGCCGAATGTCATTTTGCCGACATGTGAAAAGATCGAAATGTCTTTTTGCCGAAATGTCATATTGTCGACATGTGAAAAAGCCGAAATGTCATTTTGCCGAATGTTACTTTGTCGACGTGTGAAAAGGTCGAAATGCTTTTTTGCCTAAATGTTATTTTGTCGACATGTGAAAAAGTCGAAATGCCTTTTTGCCGAATGCCATTTTATCGACATGTGAAATGTTCGAAATTTATTTTTCCCGAATGCCGAATGCCTTTGGTGTCATGCACAGCAATTGTCATTTGTCAATATTGTTTGTGCGCGTGACGCTTTCAGCCTTCGTCTCGGCGCGCTCCTTCATTTCCGCGCGTGCGGCAGACTGCTCCATTGCAGCCCTGCTGGGGGCGTGATTGTGTCCATTGCTCTCCACAAAGACCCCGCGAGCATACACGCAAAGCCCTTTGCAACTCAGACGCGCTCAGGCGCTGCATCTCATGTATATCTTGTCGTCCCCACTCTGTTAGCAAACTGCCATATCAACTTTGGAACCAGCGACACCAATTTGGAATCAGCTATACCAACCTGGAAGATTTTTTAAAGCTCAAAACCTGGAACCCTTAAACAAATTGCGCCGCGGACCGGCGCGAAAATTTTGAGTCTTATGCCCCAGATATGCATTCTCATCAATGCGTCACATTGCTTATGGTGCGGACCTCTAAAAATCACCTACCGCCCCCCCCCCCCTCCTTGGCTACGTTCCTGCCCTGGTGGATGGTGCAAAACCACAACAGCAAGGGAGGGGCAGTGGAGCAGGATGTGCTTGGCAAAAAAGGCATTTCGACCTTTTCACATGTCGACAAAATGACTTTCGGCAAAAAAGGCATTTCGTCTTTTTCACATGTCGACAACATGACATTTCGGCAAAAAGGCATTTCGACCTTTTCACACGTCGACAAAGTAACATTCGGCAAAATGACATTTCGGCTTTTTCACATGTCGACAAAATGACATTTCGGTAAAAAGACATTTCGATCTTTTCACATGTCGGCAAAATGACATTCGGTAAAAAGACATTTCGACTTTTTCCCATGTCGACAAAATGACATTTCGGCAAAAAGGCATTTCGACCTTTCACATGTCGACAAAATGTCTTTCGGCAAAAGGCATTTCGATTTTTTCACATGTCGCCAAAATGACATTTCGACAAAATGACATGTCGGCTAAAAAACATTTCGACATTTTGACACGTCGGCAAAAAGGCATTTCGACAAAAAGGCATTCGCCATTTTGCTTTCGGCATATTCACATTTCGACAAAAAGACATGTCGTCAAAGTGTCCTTCGACAATATGCATTCGCCAAAATGACATTCGGCAAAATAACATTCGCCAATGTGTCCGGACACCATTGCCGTGTGCCCGATAACCTGACCCCTGTTTCTCTCCCCTCTACCACGCTGCTTTCTTCATTAGTGACGTGACAGACATGACTCGGGGTACATAGAAAGCGACCGTGGGGACAATTAAGAGATTTGTTTAGGCAGTGGAGCAGTTAATGATCCTATGCTACCAATGAAATAGCACACATATTCAATGCACCGAAGCTTAGTAGTAGTGGCCAGGCGCCACTCCGCCAGCCGTCCCCCCCCCCCCCCCCCCCCGCGCCCCTTTTGCCGTGTGCCCGGTAACCTGACCCCTGTTCTTCTCCCCTCTACTGCGCGCGCTCCCACGCTGCTTTCCTCATTAGTGACGACTGACGTGGCAGACATGACTCGGGGCACGTGGAAAGTAACCGTGGGGACAATTAAAGGAAATAGTTCACCTTGAATTTTTTTTACCAAACATGATTTGATTATATTTTTTAATACAATTTATTTTTATATTGTCAAAAATGGCCTTATATCGAGCCGATTCATGACATAAGGTCGTAAATTTGTATTGTTTATCAAAACTATATGCATACTCTCTGAGTCAGAGTCCTGACGTCACGCGAATGTACAAAATGGTTCAGCCAATCAGATTCGAAAGTAGTCGCGTAAGGATAGACTCGCATTGGAGATGTGCCAACCGGCGGCCGGCGTTCGCTTGCTAGCACCAACTGCAAGCTGGTTGGCTGATGGTATAGCCTCTGCCCGGGCTAAAAGCAGTACACCATTCTTTCGCCAGCACCGCATTCCTTCGCCAAAAAAAATTCAAATATATTCGACTGGAAAGTCTTTTCAGTCAAGAAAACTTGCAGATAGGGGTTTCCCAACACGGGCTACAAAACTGCTATCTCAGTTTAAAACTAATGTTGAAGGTGAACTATTTCCTTTAAAGGAAATAGTAAATATGCCAGGCCCGGTCGGCCTGGTAGGATAATGATTGCAAATTTTGTGAAAAAAAAATATATCTGATATCTGATATCTGAACGGGCCGGACCGGGCCTGGGCTTGGTGTTCATGGGCCTGGGCCGGGCCCGGCTGGGGTTTGGTGGGCCCGTGTCGAACACTGCTTCAGAGCAAGTGTGATACAATATGTAAGAGACAATCCCGTCTGATGTTGGTGATTGATGATTGGTTGTCATGTGGTTTTAGTATTTTAGTATTGTATATTTTCGTGTGTATTTGGTTTGTCTTGTTTCCTGACTTCACCTATTAGTGGGTTTATTGCCTGTTGGTGATCAATAGATAAATAAATAAATACATACTACCAATGAAATAACACACATTTCAATGCACCGAAGTTTCCTTGCCTTTGTCTTGTACAAAAAATATAGACCTTTATCTTCATGGACTTCCCTCTGGAAATCACACTTTTCACTAAGTCTTGTACACATCCTCTGCTTCGTATCAGTGCACCAGCACAGCTTCACTGCAGTGGAGCTGCACCACTGGGAAGGCGGTCATACCCAGAGAAAAGCAAAACTCAAATAGAAGCCTTTAGCTCACTGTTGTGCAGGCCGAACAGTGCATCGTTCTTTATGTCAGCCACATATCAGAGTGTTTCTCTTTTGATCAATTCAAAAACACCCGGTGAAAAGGGCTCCACGGAAGGAAAAAATCCACAGCTTATCGGTTCGCGAAAATGTGAAGGCAAATCAGTTTTTACTTAATAATGTATCATTAGGAACGCAATTTTGTATTGTATGTACCAGCTTTATTTATTCTATTGTAATTTGAAACCGGTGAAAAAATAACTTCCTCGGAAATATGCACGGTAGAATGTTAAAAAAAATATATGTAGCATTATTCGATAGGCACTGACAGGCAATCATGACAGTCATTTTAAACAATTAAATCACCACACATGAAAGCTCTATAAAAAAGTTAACACAATCTGTTTGGGATTCGCTTCCCAAGTTGATACATAACCCGGTTGTTCTTGTTACATAGAGAGCTATTTCATACTAATGACGAGAAGTGGCAGCCACCTGTCCGCTGTCCGTTCGGATGTCGCCCCAATGACTGCGCGCACCCTACAGTCACAACCGCGAAATTTGGCAGTTTAGTGGGGATGCAGGGTCGCACTATCGTATGCAAATTTTGCGTCCATCCATGATAGCAATAGTCTGCAATTTTAATTAGTATTAATATGACGTGAATATCAGAACTCGTAGGCGCCTCCCGGCTGCCACTGAACAGTGAACTGGCTTTTGCTTTCGGGACACTGGCTCAGTGGTAATGACCTAATGGGGGTCAGAGTATTTGCTAGATATTTAGGAGGTCGGTGGTGCGATACAAGGCAACGTCACTGGCGTTTTTTTCTATCTTCATCATACGCTCAGCGCATCTCACTGTTCTGCATGCTGACCGACCCGGGGTTCCCGTATCTGTACCAGGAGGACGGATAGCGCTGGGTTCGGTGA
Source organism: Chirona hameri (assembly GCA_036785665.1). Taxonomy (NCBI): domain Eukaryota; kingdom Metazoa; phylum Arthropoda; class Thecostraca; order Balanomorpha; family Balanidae; genus Chirona; species Chirona hameri. The sequence continues at coordinate 21,367 of JAXIVJ010014889.1, forward strand.
CCGTCCGGCTCGTTATGCGGGGTAGTCGTTTTGTGGACGGCTGGCCGAGGCGGATACGGATGAAATTACTCATGTACTTGAAGTAATGGATGATGTAGTTATCCGAAAACTACCTCGCTTTGCATACTTTGAACGCATTTGGGCCGAGCATTGGCTTGTATTTAAACAAAACAAAAATTTAGTCAGAAGCTTTTGAATATATAGGTTTCCGAGTTCAGGACTCGGCATAAAACACTGACGAATTGAAACTGACCTTTCCGCTCTGTTACCAGAAATGCAAAAGCGAATGAAATTACATGTTGGTTACCAAATACTCCAAAACGTGCATTGATATATCTGTCTTATTGATCATGTTTACCTATAGGTACACACGTATTGTATTGCATTTATTCAATACAATATATTTTCGATTTCTTCTGATGCTTGAACATCTGATAACCATGTTAGCTCCCTTTCTTTCAAATTTGGTTGAAACACAACAGTAGGTATGGACTGCGACAGGGACGAAGAACCCAACCACTGCCATTGCTTCCTTTCAACAAGCACAAAGTGTGCCTAAACAAATACACAAATAGGGCACATTTGGTGTCATAATATGCCAGATTTTACTGCTACCGAAATTCCATTTAAACTCCTGCCAAATTCACTCAAGAAAAGTACAAATATCGCCCTGATGCCTTCCATTCTTCCATTGCCCTGATACTTATTTTCCAAGTGCCTTTTACGATATTGGAAACTGCAATAATTCCGAACAAAGTATGAATTTGTCTCCAAAACTGGAGGGGGGGGGGTGACAATCCCCACAGCCTGACGACTGGGGGATGGTGATTCCCCTACTTCGGAAGACCCCCCCCCCCCCAGGCAATGGCGTTCGGCTGAGACCTCCAGTCAAGGGCGGGTTAATTTGATTGACAGATGACAGCCAGAATGGACGTGTGGCTAAATTTTAAAATTTAGCTTGAAAATGACATCTTTACCTACACATAGGCGTACCCAAAGGGGAGGGAAAACGGGGCAATTACCATCCCCCCTGAAGGTCCGTACGCGCCCCCTTTTGCCGTATGTGTCCCTTTGGAAAAAGGGTCCGAAGGGGCCTTTATTCCATGTTTATTTCGAGAGAAAAAATGAATACTT
>JAXIVJ010014890.1:0-2500 GCA_036785665.1 Chirona hameri
ATGTTGTGGGTAGGTATTGCATGGCCGGCTAGCCTTACATTACACAGCCTTGATCAGCCCGGCTAGTCTTACAACCGGTGGCCTTACCCATGCTTTCTAGTGCCTTGAAAGAACTGTCCTCTTCTAGGGCTGTTGGACTCGATGGTGTGCCGCTACTTGCATTGAAAACTGTTTCGCTGTCTTAGGGCCTCACTTGCTTCATCTCGTCAACACTTCTGTCATCACTTGCGTCTTCCCAAGTGACTGGAAAATTGCCTCAGTTCTCCCTCTTCATAAATCTGGGCCTCGCGATGCTCCTGGCAATTTTAGGCCGATATCGATTGTATCAGTGTTGTCAAAATTATGCGAGAAGGTTGTATGTACGCAGTTGTCGTCGCATTTCGTTTCCCACAGCCTGTTGGCGCCTTCACAATACGCGTACAGGCCGTACCACTCGACGGAGGATGCCGTGGTCGACGCTGTGGAATGGATGACGCGCCGGATCGACGCGGGACATATCGCCGTCACCTCCGTCGACCTTAGTAGAGCCTTTGACAGCGTTGACCACGGTGTCCTCCTGACCAAGCTACAGTGGTACGGCATCGATCACCGATGGTTCCGGAGTTACCTCGATGGTCGGCTGCAGGTGGTGAGAGGCGGATCACTATCCCTTCCTTTATCCCACGGCGTCCCTCAGGGGTCCCTCGTGGGCCCACTCCTCTTCAGCATCTTCACGAACGACCTTGCATCGTACCTTCCTCACGGGCGTCTGGTGTCCTACGCAGACGACACCCAGCTCCTCGACTCCGCCCTCCCAGCACACCTATCCCTACTCAAATCCCGCCAGGAGGATACCATCATTGTGGTCCAATCCTACTTCACTGCCAACTCCTTAAAGATGAACCCCACCAAGACCACCCTCCTCCTTGTCGGTACTCCTCAAGCCCTTAAAAAGACTCCATCCTTTCAGCTCAACATCTCAAACCACACACTCAATCCTTTGCCGTCCGTGAAGATGCTGGGGGTCACCATGGACCGTAACTTGTCCTGGGAGGAGCACATTTCCAATTTAGTCAAAAAGTGCAACTCCATCCTGTTCTGTCTGTATAAAATTCGTCACCACCTCACACCCGAGACCCGCCAACTCCTAATCCAGACACACGTGTTCCCCCACATACTGTACTGCCTCTCCGTCTGGGGCGGGGCCGCTGACTGCCACCTCAGCCGGGTACAAAAGGTGATAAATTTCGCGGCAAGGATCGTATCGGGTGCGCGGAGTCGTGATCATGTCTCACCGATCGTGGAGTCGCTAGGCTGGCGTGGTATACGCGACCTCGTTGCGCGCCGCGACTGTATCGGCGTCTACAGAGCCTTAAACGATCCCCGCACCCCGGCAGCGGTCCGATCGCTATTCATCCCTCGCACCGCTGTGAGTGAGCGCCTCACGCGGGCTGCGGTGGCTGGTGCTCTAGAACTGCCCGCTTTCCGGCTATCCATGTCGCGCAGGGCTTTTTCCTATAGGGCGGCCTCGTCTTGGAACCACCTGACGCCGGCCGTTATGGCCTTCCGGAGCCTCGCCGTGCTAAATCCCAACTCGAAAATTGTGACGACGGTGTGTGAAAGCTTGAATTCGTTCGTTTTATTAACATAGTTACCACGATTTTTTGTGTGTGTGCGATGCGTGTTTTAAATTGTCTGTCGTGTTTTTCGTTTGTATCGCCCAACTTGTATCCCTTTCACTCGAATCGAACATTAAGCCATTTATATGGAATGATTCGCAAATACATAAACATGATGGTGTTTGTTGATCATGTGTTCCACTGGTCCGGTCTGTTCTATGAGGTGCATAGTGAGTCGCCGCGTCAAAGTCGTGGTGGTCGCACCAAGGTAGTACACGTTACGAGGCCTACAATCCTCGTGGGGGTAACACAATTTGTATACTACGTTGGTGCGATTAGACGGCTTTGTCGCGATGGGATTGTTTTTCATGACCAGCTGGCGTGTCTTTTTGCCCTGGTAGTATATGCGGAGCTGCACGTGGTCACTGTCGTTGTTACATTTAACATTTTTCTTCAAGATGTCTTTGAGGACTTTTTCATCAGTTTTGTACTGTGTGTTCATGTAGTTTTTGTAGTAGAGGTGATGTACTTGTGTCTCGGTTGTTTGTGGTTGTTGTTTTTTCAAGTTGTTTGTTTATTTCCTGCTCAATCTCAGAGTTAGTGTAGCCATTATTCACGAGTAATTGTCTGACTCTATTGAGTTCTATGTCCATAAGTTCGTGAGTAGAGCTAGTTTTAATTGCTCGTGTGATGAACGCTCGGGGAACACTTTGTTTGTATTTGGACGGACATTCGCTCTTTGCAATGAGTGTGTTTCCAGTGTTGGTGGGCTTGACATATACGCTAGTTATGTACTTGTTTGGGGTAGCTTTCACAATGACATCGAGAAATGCTAAACAGTTGTCATGGTGTTTTTCAAATGTGAACTTAAGGACAGAGTTATTCTCGAGTTCTTTGATGAT
>JAXIVJ010014890.1:15000-27500 GCA_036785665.1 Chirona hameri
GAACAACGGGTAGAACGTGGGGTAGAACAGTAAGGAATGTAACGCCCCCATGAATTAGACAAGATATCATTTGTCTGGTAGTTGTTTTGTCTATTATAAATTAAAGGTATTGTTTGCTATCAATAACTTGTGTTTCCATAGATTATAATTCCAGCGAGTATACAAAGTAGTAGTCGAAGTAGTGTATATTTCAGTACCTGTAGTAGCATTTGGAAGCGGTTATATTGAATTCAATGTTGACCAGTTGAGACCAACTTAGAAATTTGACCTCAGGCAGGACGTATTTTAACATAGTAACTGGGGTGGCAATTGCCCCCCCCCCCCCCCCAGTTATGAAGAATGCCACCGCAGTGACGGCACTTTGCCACCCCAGTTAAGAAGATGCTGAAACGCCCCTCTCGGCGATAAAGTAGCCCCCGGGAGATAAGGCCGCCCCTTTGCATCAAAGAACGTCAATCCAAATTAAAATACCATCCAGTTCAGCAGGGGCGCAACCACCTATACGGACAGTGCGGAATGTCCGTACCGTTTTCAAGGGGGGGGGGGGGTCGGCTGAAATTACGACAAAAATGTACCCCCATTTTTTGCGTGTATTTAAGCCTTTGCAGCATTTTTATGCGGATTTTCATGTATTAGGTACTTGTTATGCTACTTGCATATCGCACTTGTTATTTATCGCCGCCAAGCGACGCGAATTTTGTGTTACGGGTTATCCTGATAAACCCCAGAAATATAGGCGGTGGGCCATGTATAGAATACAAATATAAATATGCTATAAATTAAATTCAGCGTTACGAGGAACCGAATACGATGACGATAGCTTCGTTATGATGATGGCCACCGATGTGACGCCGCGAAGCGGCGTGAAAATGTTAATTTTAGGTCGTAGAAAACGAAATTTTAATATTGGAGCCAGGCCGTGAGTGGAGCCAAGCCTCAGGTAACCCGTTTTCCTGGTTACACATCTCGGTATGATAAAAAATATTGAAATGAAGGTAGTTTTTCATATACATTAGCCTCGGATAGTAAATAACGATGACCGGTGGCAGTCAGCGCTCAATAGATAATCTCTATGATTTTAGATAATCTCTATGCTCTATGATAATCATAACTGTATACATATGTACCGAACTGTAACAAACACCTGGTAACAGTGCAAATGGTTGAAAGCAGCAAGGGGCAGAACGACTTTTCCACACATAAATGGTCCCTGTGGATCTGGAGGAGCCTGGGGTGGGGAGGGGGGGGGGGGAGATGGTCCTTGCCTGGCCTGCTCCCCACTATTAGCTATTCGGTCCAGCAGGTAAGCCACCGCCGGAGCAGCTTACGGGTGCCGATGTCCGCGTCTTTGCGTTCGCGTCGCCTTTTACAGGGCAGGCACCAGTGCACTGGGCCGCAGGTGCATGCAGTGGAGTACAGAGTATGCAATCATACAGGGCATGACCTGGTCCTTTGGGCCTGGGGAGCCCATGCAAAGCTGGCGCCCCTCCGCCCGTGACGGCGCCCCTCCTGCCAGTGACGGCGCCCTTCCGGCTAGTGACGGCGCCCCCTCCGGTCAGTGACGGCGCCCTTCCGGCAAGTGACGGCGCCCCTCCGACAAGTCACGGCGCCCCTCCAACCAGTGACGGCGCCCCTCCGGCCAGTAACGGCACCCCTCCCACCAGTGGCCGCGCCCCCTCCGGCGAGTAACGGCGTTCCTCCGACTAGTGACTGCCCCTCTCCGGACCGTGACGGCGCCACTCCGGCTGGTGACTATAACTCTCAGGCCAGTGACGGCGCCCTTCCAGATAATGACGGCGCCACTCTGGCCAGTGACGGCGCCCCTCCGGCCGTCGATGGCGCCCCTCCGGTCAGTGACCGTGCACCTCCGGCGAGTGACGGCGCCCCTCCGGGCTCCGACCAGTGATGGCACCCCTCCGACCAGTGACGGCGCCCATCTGACCAGTGACTGCCCCTCTCCGGACCGTGACGGCGCCACTCCGGCTAGTAACGGTGCCCCTACGGCCAGTGACGGCGCCCCTCCGGCTAGTGACGGCGCACCCTCCCGTCAGTGACGGCGCCCTCCCGGCCAGTGACGGCGCCCCTCCGACAAGTCACGGTGCCCCTCCAACCAGTGACGGCGCCCCTCCGGTCAGTGACGGCACCCCTCCGGCAAGTGACTGCGCCCCTCCGGCAAGTGACGGCGCCCCTCCGACCAGTGACGGCTTCCCTCTGGCCAGTAAAGGTGCCCCTCCAGCCAGTGAATGCGCCCCTCCGGCCAGTGACGGCGCTCCTCCGACCAGTGACGGCACCCCTCCGGCCAGTGACGATGCCCCTCCGCCAAGTGACGGCGCCCCTCCGGCTAGTGACGGCACTCCCTCCGGTCAGTGACGGCGCCCCTCCGGCCAGTGACGGCGCCCCTCTGGCCAGTGAAGGTGCCTGCCCCTCTGGCCAGCGAGACGGCGCCCCTCTGGCCAGCGACGGCGCCCCTCCAACCAGTGACGGCGCACTGACGACCAGTGACGGTGCCCCTCCGGTCAGTAACGGCGCCCCTCCGGCCAGTGACGGCGCCCCTCCGACCAGTGACGGCGCCCTCCGACCAGTGACAGCGCCCCTCCGGCCAGTGACGGCGCCCCTCCGGCCAGTGACGGTGCCCTTCCGACCAGTGACGGCACGCTCCGGCGAGTGACGGCGCCCATCCGACCAGTGACGGCGCCTCTCCCACCAGTGATCGCGACCCCTCCGGCGAGTAACGGCGTTCCTGCGACTAGTGACTGCCCCTCTCCGGACCGTGACGGCGCAACTCCGGCTAGTGACTGTGCCCCTCAGGCCAGTGACGGCGCCCTTCCAGATAGTGACAGCGCCCCTCTGGCCAGTGACGGCGCCCCTCCGGCCGTCGATGGCGCCCCTCCGGTCAGTCACCGCGCACCTCCGGCGAGTGACTGCGCCCCTCCGGCTAGTGACGGCACCCCTCCGACCAGTGACGGCTTCCCTCTGGCCAGTAAAGGCGCCCCTCCAGCCAGTGACTGCGCCCCTCCGACCAGTGACGGCTTCCCTCTGGCCAGTAAAGGCGCCCCTCCAGCCAGTGACTGCGCCCCTCCGGCCAGTGACGGCGCCCCTCCGGCCAGTAACGGCGCCCCTCCGACAAGTCACGGCGCCCCTCTAACCAGTGACGGCGCCCCTTTGGCCAGTGACGGCACCCCTCCGGCAAGTGACTGCGCCTCTCCAGCAAGTGACAGCGCCCCTCCGGCTAGTGACGGCGCCCCTCTGGTCAGTAACGGCGCCCCTCCGGCCAGTGACGGCGCCCCTCCGACCAGTGACGGCGCCCCTCCGACCAGTGACGGCGCCCCTCCGACCAGTGACGGCTTCCCTCTGGCCAGTAAAGGCGCCCCTCCAGCCAGTGACTGCGCCCCTCCGGCCAGTGACGGCGCCCCTCCGGCCAGTAACGGCGCCCCTCCGACAAGTCACGGCGCCCTCTAACCAGTGACGGCGCCCCTTTGGCCAGTGACGGCACCCCTCCGGCAAGTGACTGCGCCTCTCCAGCAAGTGACAGCGCCCCTCCGGCTAGTGACGGCGCCCCTCCGACCAGTGACGGCTTCTCTCTGGCCAGTAAAGGCGCCCCTCCAGGCAGTGACTGCTCCCCTCCGGCCAGTGATAGCGCCCCTCCGACCAGTGACGGTGCCTCTCCGACCAGTGACGGCACCCCTCCGGCCAGTGACGATGCCCCTCCGCCAAGTGACGGCGCCCCTCCGGCTAGTGAAGGCGCTCCTTCCGGTCAGTGACGGCGCCCCTCCGGCCAGTGACGGCGCCCCTCTGGCCAGTGAAGGCGCCCGCCCCTCTGGCCAGCGACGGCGCCCCCTGGCCAGCGACGGCGCCCCTCCGACCAGTGACGGCGCCCTTACGACCAGTGACGGTGCCCCTCCGGTCAGTAATGGCGTCCCTCCGGCCAGTGACGGTGCCCTTCCGACCAGTGACGGCGCCCTCCAACGAATGACGGCGACCATCCGACGAGTGACGGCGCCTCTCCCACCAGTGACCGCGCCCCCTCCGGCGAGTAACGGCGTTCCTCCGACTAGTGACTGCCCCTCTCCGGACCGTGACGGCGCCACTCCGGCTAGTGACTGTGCCCCTCAGGCCAGTGACGGCGCCCTTCCAGATAGTGACGGCGCCCCTCTGGCCAGTGACGGCGCCCCTACGGTCAGTGACGGCGCCCGTCCGGCCAGTGACGGCGCCCCTCCGACTAGTGACCGCCCCTCTCCGCCTGTGACGCGCCCCTGGCCAGTGACGGCGCCCCTCCGGCTAGTGACGGGGGGTGGGGGGGGGGGCGCCTCTCCTTCAGCACGGTGCGGAAGGAGAGGCGCCCCCTGCAAAATTGTCGCCAATAATTATGGCGCCCCTATCGATCGGGTGGCTCCCCTCAGGCATCAAGGCAATGACCTGGTCCTTTGTGAATTTCTGTATTGTATTGTATTGTATTAAACAATTAAAACACTCTCCATTTTAAAATGGCTATTCCGAGTGTCGGGTCAGGGTTAAGAAGAGAGACATGTTAAAAAACACACTCGGTATACAGCACACAATAAGATCAGATGAATATAAAAGTGCACACGGGCTATAGAAAATAAAACACACACGCACACACACACACACACACACACGCAGTCACACACTCATTTTCCTCGCTTCGCACAACCAAAAGTTCGGACACTGCACGCTTAAAAGCCCCCAGGGATAAATCGCGAATCTCCAGCGGGAGGCGGTTGTATACCTGCGCCGCACAAAAAAGGCGCCGCCTGCCTGCTTCGGTTCTCGCGCGCGGGAGATCTGCGTCCTGCCGGGTGGTTCGAGAGAGAAGAGCAGAGTTGACCTGAAGCTGAGAGGAAAGAGCCACTGGCTCCCCGGTGCAGCGAATTTGTGCAGAAAATTTAATGAGTGAAGTTCGTACAACTGGCGTAGGCTAGCCCAGAAGTTCGTAGGCTAGCCCAGTTCGTCTCGCACGTCCGACATGTAGTCGAATTTGCGTCGGCCAGAGACAACGCGCAGCGCAAAATTGAGAATCTTTTGGAGGCGCTGTATATTTTTATCTGACCCGTTTCCAAAGACAGCAAGACAGTATCGGACGTGCGAGAGGACCAAGGCATTGACCAGAGTAGGCAGAAGGTCGGGCGGGATCTGATGACGCACGTGGGACAGGCCGATGAGGATACCGTTGCATTTTTTGACGAGAGCAGACACGTGAGAGTCCCAGGTGAGGTGCTTGTCGAACACCACGCCAAGGTTCCTCACCGTAGGGCCCTCACGGATAGTATCCTCGCGAAATCGAATGGAGATCGGGACTAAGCCACGACAATTCAGACGGCAGCCAAATACGATAAGTTCAGTTTTGCCGGTGTTGACCTTCACCTTTTCACCTTTTCAAAAATGGGGGTACATTTTTGTTGTCATTTCAGCCGACCCCCCCCCCCCACACACACACACACACACACACACACACACGCACTCAAAAATGCTCGGCGACGCCCCTGCCGGTAGGGCGCCTGTTCTGCTCCATGGGGGCGGCGTTTGCTTCTAGTGGCGCCAATCCTGTTCCTAAGTCGCCATTTACGTCTAGGGGTGCTAATTGTCCGATTCCTGGGAGTGCCTGTCTGCGTACGCCACTGTCAGGTACTCCCAGGAATCGGACAATTAGCACCCATAGACGTAAATGGCGACTTAGGAACAGGATTGGCGCCACTAGAAGCAAACGCCGCCCCCATGGAGCAGAACAGGCGCCCTACCGGCAGGGGCGTCGCCGATCATTTTTGAGTGTGTGTGTGTGTGTGTGGGCAGGGGGGGGGGGGTCGGCTGAAATTACGACAAAAATGTACCCCCATTTTGTGCGTGTATAAAAATAGCCTTTGCAGCATTTTTATGCGGATTTTCATGTATTAGGTACTTGTTATGCTACTTGCATATCGCACTTGTTATTTATCGCCGCCAAGCGACGCGAATTTTTTGTTACGGGTTATCCTGATAAACCCCAGAAATATAGGCGGTGGGCCATGTATAGGATACAAATCTAAAAATGCCATTAATTCAATTCAGCGTTACGAGGAACCGAATACGATGACTATGGCTTCGTTATGATGATGGCCACCGATGTGACGCCGCGAGGCGGCGTGAAAATGTTAATTTTAGGTCGTGGAAAACGAAATTTTAATATTGGAACCAGGCCGTGAGTGGAACCAAGCCTCAGGTAACCCGTTTTCCTGGTTACACATCTCGGTATGATTAAAAATATTGAAATGAAGGTAGTTTTTCATATACATTAGCCTCGGATAGTAAATTACGATGACCGGTGGCAGTCAGCGGTCAATAGTACATATGATAATCATAACTGTATACATATGTACCCAACTGTAAAAAACAACAACTGGTAACAGTGCAAATGGTTGAAAGCAGCAAGGGGCAGAACGACTTTTCCACACATAAATGGTCCCTGTGGATCTAGAGGAGCCTGGTAGGGGGGGGGGGAGATGGTCCTTGCCTGGCCTGCTCCCCACTATTAGCTATTCGGTCCAGCAAGTTGGGCACCGCTGGAGCAGCTTCCGGGTGCCGATATCCGTGTCTTTACGTTCGCGTCGCCTTTTTCGGAACTCGGCGGACTAGCTAAACATGTAGCCCGCTTGAAAGTTCATATTTTATGAAGGGGGTGAGCCCTGGTGGAATCATTTTCCCCTTTTACAAATTTATATAAGCAATTGCGAAACTTGTATCATGCCGCGAAGCGGCGCGAAATTTCCACTTTTTGACTGGGTATATTGACTGCTGCAAAGGCAATTTTGCGATAAATTGTTAACTTCCCCGTATTTCTGTGTTCAGAAAGAAGGTCAAGAAACAGCTGGGTATGGCGCGGCGGTGATAGTGCAGGTGTGTGTATGTGTGTATGTATATGTATCTTATGTGTATGAGATTAGGTATTTTATCCATGCCATTGACGCGAGCACATGAAAAGCCAGCGTGTACCTGGAGCCAGCGTGTACCTTAAATATATTCTGATTCTGATTCTGATTCCCCTGCAAAACGTGTGGGGGAGGTCAACCACCTCACCTGAGAGTGGGGGGCCGGGGGGAAGTCCCTCCGACCCCCCCCCCCCCCCCTGTCAGCGACGCCCCTGCATGTTACGGATGAAATTGCCTTCGTTTTCCTTTCGGGGCAGCGGCGTGTCGAAGGGAAAACGAAGGAAATTTCATCCGTAACTGACTGAGCCCATTTCCATTTCGCAGGGATGTAAGATCCTATCCAGTTGTACTGGCGGATCCAGCCTCCCAATATGGGGTGGGGGGGCTAATTTCACTGGGGCCTCCCGGGCCCAAGGGGCCTCCATATGACCTAAAAGGTACCCCCATTTTTTCCCCATTTGCGGACTTGGCTTAAATTTTTCGCTATGCTATTCTTACGTGTAAGGACGTGTCAATTAAGTATACACATAAAATTGATGGATATTTTCCTGCAGGGTCTATTTTAACATGTTAATTGGGGGGAAAATGCCCCCCCCCCCCCAGTCACGACATTTTGCCCACCCTGATTTCAGTAATTTTAGTAATTTTTCGCTTGATAGTATTAAATTCAAATAAAATATACTTACCTAGTGGTAAATTGATAAAAATCCAATGATAAATTCCATGATATTCCTAAGTGTTTTTTGTATTTCCCAGCCAAAATTATTATCCTTAATTTTTTTCCGAAATAGCATTAATTGCAATAGGTACCCTTTAAACAGTTGCTCATTAACCCGCGACTTACGGGGGGATATTTTTTGCCCCCTCCCCCTCCTCCCTCCCGTTATTTTGCGACATCTCCTAAACCTACACTAACATCGTCCCCAAACATTCAGAACCTTCTCTCACATCAATTCTACACATGTTGGCCAAAGGAAAAAGATGAGGTTATGATAGGTAAACCGAGAATGACGTCAGAGTGTTTTGCGTTTTTTGTTGGAAAAATAAGGGTTTGCGGAAAACACTGTCAAAAGTACAATTGTTAAGATAAATTGAATTTTTGTATATAAAATGACTGATAATAGACTCGGCTATCAAACTGTTTTCTCGGATTTTCGAGTTTTATTAAATTTCAAAATTTTGATAAATCCAAATACAAACAATATTAAGGTTTCATCGATAAATTTACCAGAGCTATCGAATGCCGCTTGATTTTTTCAAATCGGTCTAATAGTTCCGGAGATCCTAGGGGGAGGGCAAAAAATAGCCCCCCCCCCCCCCCCAGTAAGTCGCGTTATGAAAAGTACCCCAGTAACTCGCGGGTTAACGGCAGAGGGTAACCGGACAAAAGTTGGTAAACATAAGGTTCGTAACGAATAAAGTTCGTAAGCAAAGGTTCGTAATGGAAAAGGTTCGTATCGGATAAAGTTCGTATTAAAAAAGTTCGTAACGGATAAAGTTCGTACGCAAAAGGTTCGTATGCTGAAGTTCGTAAAGGAAAAAGTTCGTAATGGAAAAAGTTCGTAATGGAAAAAGTTCGTAAGCAAAGGTTCGTATGCACTATGTAAAGGTTCGTATTCGATAAGGTTCCGAACCTTTGCTTACGAACTTTTTCCGTTACGAACCTTATATTTAAGAATTTTGTCCGGTTACCTTTACCCTTGCGAACGGAGAGAGATAGAGAGACACCATGAACAGACAGTAACGTGTTAACAGTAACGTGTTAACAGTAACGTGTTAACAGTAACGTGTTAACAGTAACGTGTTAACAGTAACGTGTTAACAGTAACGTGTTAACAGTAACGTGCTAACAGTAACGTGTTAACAGTAACGTGTTAACAGTAACGTGTTAACAATAACGTGTTAACAGTAACGTGTTAATAGTAACGTGTTAACAGTAACGTGTTAACAGTAACGTGTTAACAGTAACGTGTTAACAGTAACGTGTTAACAGTAACGTGTTAACAGTAACGTGCTAACAGTAATGTGCTAACAGTAACGTGTTAACAGTAACGTGTTAACAGTAACGTGTTCACAGTAACGTGTTAACAGTAACGTGTTAACAGTAACGTGTTAACAGTAACGTGTTAGGGTGCCACATAGTGCCACAGCACAGTGCGCAGAAGAAAATATTGCACCAGCTATCAAATAAATTAGGAGCGTCATAAATAGTTGGTCCCAGAGAAATCTGACCATAAAGGGACGTATTACCATTGCCAAAGCTCTATTAATATCTCAGTTAGTGTATTTAGCATCAAGCGTGAAGATCCCCAACATAGATTTACGAACGATACAAAGCTTGATCATGAAGTTCCTATGGCGAGGCAGGCCTCCTAAAGTCGCGCACACAACAACATTGTGTCTGAGTATCAAAGAGGGTGGTTTGAAGGCACCAGATGCCTTTAAAGGGAATAGGTCACCTTGCAAATTGTCTCGAAGTTCAACCATACGGTGCATCTTGAGCTCAAAACTACGAATATGACTTTGGTTTGGACAACTGATGGATATATGTGGAGAAAGAAGTAAGTTTCTCTTTCTATTTCACGAGAAATCGTACGATAGCAGCAGGCGTTACGGCTCCCCCGCTCCGCCTGACGCCAAGTACAGTCTCTGGCAAGAGGCCGCCGCGCCGCCCGGGCGGCTGAGCGGATATTAACGAGGCGTCGTGACCAGAGACTACGTGCCAAAGAGTGTACCTGCCTCCGGCGGCGGCGAGCGGCGAGCGAAAGGAACTGATCGTGGCCCGGAACAGCGGAATTGAAACCGGGCCCACTAGTCCTGTGTCGAAATTACTTAACGTAGGGAGGTAATTCTTTCACCACAACCCATTTTTAGATCTGCTCTACAAATCTGCTATCTCAGTCCAAAACTCCATGTTAAAGGTGAACCTTTTAAGTGTTATGAGTCATTAAGGCTGCAATGGGTGAAGAGGCTTTACACTAGCGTAGACTCGCGTGTCATCAACTTCTTCAGGCACGCATTGGAGACTATCTCATAAAGGATGTTCTAAGAAATTGTAAGACCAAGCTATTCATTAAAAACTCAAACATCCCAGAATTTTATAAAGATGCAATTGATAAGTATCAAACTACATTTGCCATTGATATAAGCAGTGCACGACAAGCGCGGGCAGAGTCCATCTGGCATAACGACGCCATAAAAGTTGGAGGTAAACCAGTTTTTATCAAATATATGTATTTATATGACGAAGTACTTGTATGAACAGCATAGCGATTAGCAAGATGTTATGTTATTATTATAACCTTATGTTCAAAACTTAGCTTGAAAAATATAAAAAGAGAAAGTTGAATATATTTCGGATACAATCCTTCTTCAGTTCAGTTATATAAAATCCCCCCAACACAACGAACGCCGCCAAACATCTGATATAGCATTTAAACAGACATATGACAATTATCGCGCCGATCGTCAGGAGCATCTTCTACACATGTTCTCACTCTTCAATCAGCATTGTTAAAGCAACATAAAAAACAGTAGTGAATAGTCCACAAAAACATTGTTTTCTACTTTTAAATTCCTACCTGATAACATACATGACACATATATAACATCACTAATTCATGCCATTCTTTTACATAGTACGTATCCCCAAATATCATTGTCATAAACCCATCAAAAAGCCCGATTGTGCACATACTACAATATGTTATCCCATGATTGCCCACGAAGCTATATTAGTATTTAATCTTGGAAGGTGCTCTCTGATGTGTAATTATTCTGCTATTTTCCGATCACGTTCATTACTACACACTTGTAAGATTTTAGCTGTGATGCACTTAGAGTCTGGCTGATAATTTTGATGTTCGTCCTGGAAGTGTCCACCCCATGGGCTGTCCATACGTTTGTTTTTGGCGTCTCGTAGATGTTCGTTATAACCTAGGAGTGACCTGGACTAATGGTAATACCATTAAACGCCAGCTAGTTCGGTCGGCTCTCAAGCCACCACCCTGTCCAGGGGGCGCACGCTGCCATGCATGCGTCGCGGGTCTTCAGGGCAGGTGTCACACATCAGGTGTCACACATCAGGTGTCACACATCAGGTGTCACAGGGCAGGTGTCACACATCAGGTGTCACACATCAGGTGTCACACATCAGGTGTCACACATCAGGTGTCACACATCATGTGTCACACATCAGGTGTCACAGGGCAGGTGTCACACATCAGGTGTCACACATCAGGTGTCACACATCAGGTGTCACACATCAGGTGTCACACCTCAGGTGTCACAGGGCAGGTGTCACACATCAGGTGTCACACATCAGGTGTCACACATCAGGTGCCACACATCAGGTGTCACAGGGCAGGTGTCACACATCAGGTGTCACACATCAGGTGTCACATGGCAGGTGTCACAGGGCAGGTGTCACAGGGCAGGTGTCACACATCAGGTGTCACACATCAGGTGTCACACAGGTGTCACACAGGGCAGGTGTCACACAGGGCAGGTGTCACACATCAGGTGTCACACATCAGGTGTCACACATCTAGTGTCGTGTACCAGCTGACATGCACCATATGTAAGCAGACCTACATAGGAGAAACGGGGCGGATGGTACGACTCCGTTATAACGAACATCTACGAGACGCGAAAAACAAACGTATGGACAGCCCATGGGGTGAACACTTCCAGGACGAACATCAAAACTATCAGCCAGACTCTAAGTGCATCACAGCTAAAATCTTACAAGTGTGTAGTAATGAACGTGATCGGAAAATAGCAGAATAATTACACATCAGAGAGCACCTTCCAAGATTAAATACTAATATAGCTTCGTGGGCAACCATGGGATAGCATATTGGAGTATGTGCACAATAGGGCTTTTTGATGGGTTTATGACCTTGATATTTGGGGACACGTACTATGTAAAAGAATGGCATGAACTAGTGATGTTATATATGTGTCATGTATGTTATCAGGTAGGAATTTAAAAGTAGAAAACAATGTTTTTGTGGACTATTCACTACTGTTTTTTTTATGTTGCTTTAACAATGCTGATTTAAGAGTGAGAACATGTGTAGAAGATGCTCCTGACGATCGGCGCGATAATTGTCATATGTCTGTTTAAATGCTATATCAGATGTTTGGCGGCGTTCGTTGTGTTGTGGGGATTTTATATAACTGAACTGAAAAAGGATTGTATCCGAAATATATTCAACTTTCTCTTTTTATATTTTTCAAGCTAAGTTTTGAACATAAGGTTATAATAATAACATAACAAATATATGTACGTTGCAGGATCAAAATGGTTGATGATTTAATTAGTACAGATGGGACTTTAATGAATCTCACCCAGTTAAAAACAAGATGTCCGCAGGTCAGAATAAATTTCCTTAGACTTCAAAGCCTTAAAAATACAATCTCATTGGCATGGGAAAACATGATCAGGCGAGATCCCAGAGCCTTGTTAAGTCCCGAGGATAAGAGATGCTGCCACATCAATATACATACTAACGAAAGCATTTGTTTGAGGTCTCTTCGAAGCCACCACGTTTACACAATTGTATTGGTCAGACGGCC
>JAXIVJ010014891.1:0-33143 GCA_036785665.1 Chirona hameri
TGATCGCCGCATTCTGGCAGTGTATACCGGCGCTGGAGTACGTATACGTACCCCAGCGGGTTCTGTACGTATTGCTGCCACTCGTGAAGAGCTGTGTGAGTGTGTGGTATTAATGCTATGCTATCGGAGCGTGGTGTCCGGAGTGAATGCTGTGGTTATAACTTGTGCTGATTGTCCTGAATGGAGCTACTTGCAGTGAGGCTATCGCCAGTTAACCTGTCAGCTGACTTTGTAGAACGACTACTCAACTGCGAGCTGATAGCTGAGAGCCCGCAGCGCGTTCCGATCGGCGTGAGTTTGACTCCCAAGGAGTAAGCTATATTGCTCCACGGTCCATTGCTTACATTTGTATCCCAACTCTGTTCTAAGCACTGTAGTTTATTATAAATCAATGGTACAGTCATAGTGTCACGTGTGCAATAAAGTCGACAAATTACAGTGTTTTGTTTGCTAGGGGTTCTGTCGAAAGTGTTGCATGTAGACTTTTAACAAATTAAATTAACCCTATTTGTAACGGGGGGCGGATTTCGCCCCCCCCCCCCCCCCTCATATTTTTCGCAGATATCTCTAGAACGGCTTGGAGCAGGCCCATGAAATTTTGGGACTTTTCATAGAATTGAATACCGCATTTGGAGTCAAAATTTTGAGTTCTTAACCTGAACAGAGGCAGTTCCAGGGCACAGTTTTGGGTTGGTTTGGAGACCATATTTGGCGACAATACGGAAATGCGATCTTCACGGTTTCTTCCTAACTGTCTCAAGTATGAAGGAGTTACATCGGTTTACGGTGATTGCAACAAGTTAAAATTAGTTGATGTTAATGAATTATCATAAAAATTGCATTGCAGAGGCGGTTTCAGGAGCTTGAAAAGGGTGGGGTTTCCAGGAAGTATTCAATGCTTGGCGGGAAGCAAATAGAGCAATGTAAGTTGCATTTATAGCTATCAAGATGTAAAAGATAGTTTCTGCTTCCATTATTTGCATAAATTATTACATATAGAGTTTCAGGGGCGTGTTCAGGCACATGAAAAGGGGGGTGACTGGCTTGGTGATGACGATATGCCAGCGATAACGGCGCAATAGACGGTTATATTATGATGATATATGCACATATGAGGCCAGAAAAGGGAATAAAGTCTTTTTTTGCAGAGGCGCGCTCAGGAATGGAAGAAAGATGGTCATATTATTGCAAGGAAACTAAGAAGCATGGGCGTACAATGACATAACATACTGCAGTTTTCGGTTGAAACACGCAGTACAGGCTACTCTACGAACGATTAAAAGATAATAGGCGAGTCCAGGTAGGGTAAAAGGGGGGTAAGCAATGTTAATTGAAGTTGTAAGTGAATTAGTCACTGTTGACTAGTTAGTATCATAATAGCGGATAATATACTTATCAAAAGGTCTTGCGCCGCCCAAGTTTGGATCTTGGATACGCCTATGATGAAGCACAACATGCAAAAAGGAACTATCTACGATCAGTAACACATTTATAGTGCTGGGTAGCAACTTGTCTGCGGTTAATATATTTTTTTTTGCAATTTTACCTCCCTATTTCACTAACCTGGTACCGCCTATAGCAAAATATATGATTTATAACTCTTTTTTTCTAATGTGACAATCCCATACCATTTCATTTATAAAAAACAACATAAAAATGGTTTTATTACGCATTTACTTCACACCCATATTGAGTGACCTGCACACGCCTAGTATTTTTGAATTTTAAAACTCCACCGTCATATATCAATTTCCAATTCAATCTCTACCGATTCGTATTAGTTGTGTTAAAATCGGTCGATAAACATGAAAGCTATGTTGAATCAAAAATACCACTACAATTTGTAGTTGTTGCCCCGCTGTTGCCCCCCTATCAAATATTTATATTTTTGTATTATTTAGAATTGTAGATCATGTTGAGTGGAACCAAACACTGCTTCATTTTTGAAAATCGGACGGGTAGATCTCGAGATCTCCGGGGGGGGGGGGGGGGGGCGGAATCCGCCCCCATGTTACAAATAGGGGTAGCCAGGAGCCTGTTACAAATAGGGTTAACCCGCGCCCCGCTAGGGGGTAAATTCTATCCCCACCCCTCCCAGATTTTCTGAATAACCTGACAACTGTAACAAATATCGACGTGAAACTTTAAGTACCCTATGCAGAATCCATTCTACGTGTTCTCACTAAATTGCAATGTAATTAGTGTAGTACTTTGGGAGATAAATACATTTTAATGACGTCATGTCATGCCATTGTTGGTGGAAAAACGAATAAATGTTTGGAAAACCATAGAAAATCGAGTTTGGATGAAAATTGCAAATATAAAAAATGTCAAAAGAACATAATTGACATTCTCTTTAAAATGGCTATGTCGAATATTAAATTTGTTCTTTATCCAAAAAAAAACAATATTTTTTTTTTCTCGGAAAATTTAACAATATCTTTTTTTGTTGATGATATCTATAAAAGGAATATACATTGGATAACCAAGTATGGACGATACCAACGCCAAATGTCAAAGCAATATCTTTATTTTTGGCTGACTTATGGCTCCCTAAGTATGAGTAACTCGTCACGTCATTTTTTGAAGTTGCATATTTTGACTTTACTGACCTGATACTGACAAATGAATGCCACCGCTGTATTGTTAAGACAAAACGGGTCTAGACACATGTCTTCTCTTATTTAGATTAATGAATTTCAAATTTTGACCTTATGTGACTAGACCTTGACCTGAACTTCACCTTAGGCACATGATATAGGGTCAGCTTGTGAAAATGACTAGTACTATCGAACTCGACGCGTAAAATAACCCATACAAAAAAAGTCGCTTGACTTTCGTAGAACTCTTGCCAATAGTCACCTTTTGCGACCTGACATTGACCTTGACCCGCTTATGCGGGAGACGCATTTTACGTTTGAGACCACTTTGTACGGTAATACTCGCAATATAAGGCTATTAATGGAAGGAATGGACATCAACTCAAATACCTAAATTTTGACATTTGACCTGACTGTGACCTGACACGTGATCTGATCTTAACCCTCGAGTTATTGGGGTATATTTCATAACGCGACTTACTGGGGGGGGGGGCTATTTTTTGCCCCCCTCCCCTCTGATCTCCGACACTACTGCACCGAATGTAAAAATTCAAACGGCATTCGATATCCCTGTGAAATTTATCGAGGGAAACATAATATTGTTGACATCGGGGTCACCAATGACGTCACAGGTCCAGTCAAGTACATAATGTTTGACCGTGTCAAAAGGTCTCGATGGATGGAATTGTCGCGCAAAATTGCGATATTAAACGCATAAGCTGTCGATAAATCGGTATGATTCATGTGTAAGACACTTCTAAGTACCTTTCTAAGCTGTTTATGACCTTGGGTCAGGTCAATGTCATCCGAGGTCACGAGGTCAAACTGCATATTACGGTCATTAGGCGCTGTGACACATGTTTATGGGGTTGTTTTTCGTCTATAGCGCGAAAAACGACCTTAGAACATTGTTTGTTCCATATAAATAGAAGTAAAAAGCAAAATTGGAAATGCGTTTTTTATGCATAGTAATGATGTGAGAGGGAGTCGATTTTTGTCATTTAAAGGTCATAACTCAGTCATTTTTGAAGATATCGACTTAAAATTTGGTACACACGTTCACTGCATACGTCTCAATCACATATGTTCCGGTTTTTTGGATAATTCTTATTTTTTCTTGAAAAAAAAAATGTGTTTGGATTTCTCAAAATTTTGAATAAAAAATAAAAAATCCGAGATCACAGTTTGATAGCCCGGTCTATTGTCAGTAATTTGGGTTAAGACAATTGAGTTTATCTCAAACATCCTACCTTTGAAAACGTTTTCCGCAAACCATTATTCTGCAACAAAAACAGAAGAACATGACGTCACTGATGTCATTCCCGGTTGAACTATCATAACCTCATATTTGTCCTTTTGCCAACATGTGTAGAATTGATTTTAGAGAAGGTACCACAAGTTTGGTGACAATGCCGGTGTTCGTTTAATAGTTATTGCAAAATAACGGGAGGGGGTGGAATAGCCCCCACCCCCTCCCCCGGTAAGTCGCGAAATAACCCGCGCACTGCAGGGGCTTCGCACCGAACACGAACTGCAGGGGGGTTGATTTCCGCCCCCCCTGATATCTCGAAAACTACGCTAAGTAGCGAGAAGCGGAAACGGCATTTGATAGATACATGTTCTATCGAAAGTATTTCAGTATTGTTTTAGGTCGCGTCAAAATTGAGGTCACCAGTGGTCATCGAAGGTCAAGTTTTCCATTTTTTCCTGTTTTAGGACATCGCTCAATAAATTCCCATATATCTCAGAAACTTTGCTAGGTAGAAACAAACGGAAAAAGCAAACGCCAGCCAGTAAAATTTGCAATCGGTAAGGTGTCCTCAAATTTTATCTCAGGTCAACATTTGAGGCTCCAGAGGTCCAAAAAGTCGTTTTTTTGCTAAATCGTTTTTCGCTATTATCTTTTTACTTAATAAAGATAACGGAAAACTGTTTACGCCATGGTGTTTATCTTGTCAAGGCGCTTTGAATAATATACATGGTGACCTTGCTAATTTAACTTAAATATTTGGCCTCAGGTCAAGGTCAAGTGGTGACCGAAGTAGGGCATGTTGCATATGGGAAGAAGTGTCTCGACGAGACAAACACATTGATGTCTGTTTTACTTCTCTATCTTTATTATTTTGTGTGGCACAGCCCCGACCCGGACCCCCCCCCCAGACCAACTTGTAGACAGTAGACATAACCTACTTTTCAGTCTGTCATAATATTATGTCAGCTGACTACTCTTATTATATTAGGGACCTCAAGAATACCATAAACTGGGGAAGTGAATTACTGAACTAATACCGGTTTTTCTTTGACTGGTTCAGTTTGGGGTGCAAGGTCTTCGGACAGCAGTGGAACAGGGAAGTGTTTACCTTGTTTATCATGTAAATTATCATCATGAATTGCTACTAAGGTTGATGAAGATCCACATTGACTGGGGCACATGGGCCACACACTGAAATGTCAATCAACTTGGGCCACCTGTGACAAACGAGGCACATATCTTGGCCGGAGGGCTACTTAGATTGCTTGTGTACAATAGTAGGCACTTGAGGTGTCAAATGGCGCTACCAGGCTTGGCATGGAGTGACACTCTAAGCCTCGCCCTATGGGAGCTTTTTTCACCTTCGCCCTACGGGGGGTCCTAAAAAGATCCCCTGTTAACTTCCAAACCAAGCAAGATAGAGCAACGAGGTAAGAACCAACATGTTGCCTGTCATGTTTTGAATCTAACGGTATGCAATGTTTAGGTTTCGGCTCAACAAGTGACCTTCCAGGTCAAGTGAATTACCTCGATCGATCACGTATAGAACAGCGATTTTGCTCTGTCAGAAAACCTCATTTAAAAATGGATAAATGTTAACAAAAAGGCATGTTTCTAGACCAGTTTTGCCTCAGAAATACAAAAAAAGGTAATTATTGATTCGTATCTGATCAACAAAAGTCAAAAAAAGTGATTACAAAAATGACGTCATGAGTTTCTTACACTTAGGGATCCATTACTCAGTAAACAAAATAGAGATATTGCTTTGAAATGTGGTTTGAGTATTATCCATACTCAGTTCTCTCACATATATTCCGTTTTTATCTTTGACAATTTTGATTTTATGGTGACTTTTCCAAAACAAATAAGTTTTTGTTCATTTTAGGGGTCAAAACCCTAAATTTCGCAAATCCGAGTATGCTATTTAAAAGAAAATTACATTTTATATCTTTGCTGATTCGCGTTTGCAATTTGCTTCAAAACTCTATTTCCTACGAGTTTTCAAACATTGATTGGTTTTCCAACAACATGAGGTCATCAAAACGTCATTATTTCCCCAATTTCTCAAGCAATTTCAACGAAGTTTTACGACATACGTATAATTGTTGTAAACTCTGCTGCTGCAAAATTCAGTAAGAATTTCATTCAGCAAGATGCGCCGCATATGTAAAAAGTTATGGAAGAAAAATATCAGGGGGGTCGTTTTAGGACCCTCCTGTATGGCGAGGATTAACCCGGCAGTCACTGGAGTATATTCTGTAACACAACTCACTGGGGGGGGGGGGGGAAGGGAGGGGGGGGGGGGGGTAGCCCCCCCCCCCCCTAGTATCTTCAGAACCAATGATTGAAGCGGGACGCGCAAGGCGGCATTCGAAAGCGCTTAATGAGATAAGCCTAACGCAAACTTTTTTCTTTTTTTTTAATTAAGGTCACATGTCAGGTCACGGTCAAGTCAAACGTCAAAATCGAGTTATTTGTGTTTATGGACAATACTTGCCTTCCATGGCTTTCGATTGCGCCTACAATCACCCAAAGTGCTGTCAAAGGTATGATACATATCCCACATGAGCTAAAGTGAGATTGTTGGAAAAGATCAAGGTCAATGTCAGGTCACAAAAAGTCACTACACACAAAATATCTACCAAAGTCATGCAGCACATGTTTTATGGATGATTTTACGCGTATAATTCGATAGTGGTAGTCATTTTACCACCTGACTTCATTTACGTGAAGTTAGTGTCAAGTTCAGGTCAAGTTCAGGTCACTGAAGGTCAAAATTTGAAACTGATAAATCTAAATGAAAGAAGCACGTTTCTATATCAGTTTTATCTAGAAAAAACAGTGCTGGCATTTATTTGTCTGTATCCGGTCAATAAAAGCCAAAAAACGCAATTTTAAAATATGACGTCATGATGTACACATACTTGATATGCCATGACAGTCAAAAAAGATAATATCATTTTGAAATGTGGTATGGTGGTTGCCCATATGTCGTTATCTGACATATATTCCGTTTTTTTTTCAATATCTTTGAAAAACTTGATTTTGTGAGAATTTTTTTCAAAAAGTTATTTTTTATTTGTGGGGTCAAAAACCCCCAAAAATGTACGGCCTGGCAAAGTTTAGCCGATTTTGGTGTCAAAATCGTGTTTAGTGACGTCACTAATTCACTATATCTCGAGAAAAAAATCTGACGATTTTTTTCTTCACTTTTTCTCTCCAAAGGTGTATAAATGATGCCCGGAAAGGAACTGCAATTTTGGCGTCGATATCTGCATTAGTTATTGAGATATTCCTAATATTCCGAGGGGGGGGGGGGGGCTAAAAAAAAAAAACAGTGACTCGCGGGTTAAAGGGATGAACTCGCCTTAACATTAGATATGAGCTGAAATAGCCAAATTGAAGACCATGATGAAAAATCAGGTCATATTTATTCCTAAAACACACAGATATTTGGTTATTCACTAACTTGTAAATTAATCTGATAAGGTTGGTAGTGCAGTACCTATACCCGCTGATTGGCTATCAACGCTGTGTGAGTTCACTGTAACATCAGTTTGGTTGCTTGTGACTTGTGAGTTGCGGGACATGCTTTTCAGCAACCTGGTAAGTATGTTATAACTTGGACCATCCGATCGGTTTTGACATGCAAAAAGCGTCTCATCAGATGATACTATATTTTAATGCTACCATATTTCATAAGGCAACGTCACTCTGGGCCTGGCCTGGCGTCACCATTAATTAATGTAAGAAAACCATTTTTAGGACTAAAATTATTTCTGAGAAAAATCAATGCCTCAGTCATTTTCAGAATCCATCACTTCATATTTTGAGGTTCACAAGTGGTGAAAATTTGAAACCTTTCACTAAGGTGAGCTCCAGACATGTGCCAAAATCTCCAAAAATATCTGAGATCTAGGATCCGTAGGATACATCATACATCCCAACTCAACAAGATCCCAGATACATACATCTGGGATCTTGTTAGATCCTGGATCTTTTGTTCTCATTTTGTCTAGAGATCCTGTAGATTCTGGATCTTGTTCCTAAAATGTATCGCTGGATCCTGTGGACCTTGGATCTTTTTATGAAAAGTTGCCGCTGTATCCTGTGGATCCTGGATCTTTTTGTGGAAGGTTGTCGTAAGGTCTTCAGGATCCTGGATCTTTTCCTTAGAAGTTGAGGTGGGATCTTGCAGATCCTTGATGATGTGGAGCACACTTTTAAACCCACTAAGAATATCTTTAAATTATTGCAATTAAAGTGCTAGTTTTGTTCCATTGTAGGCATGAGGTATTGCTTTGCCATCATTGTCCTTCCAAGGAATTTAAGTGGTATAAAGAAACATAAAATACAAGAGAATGGATTACAATGTCAGGAAATATGAAACTTCCATTTGTGACTTTGTAGTTTGTTTGGAAATTATATTTTTTGTTTGGAGTGGGTGATATATATAAAATACAAAGAGGGCTTATTCTACAAGACAAATTAAAATTGGAGCTTTCGGGTATATTTTTTTTTCTCTGGTTATAACGTGTATTCAGTCACACTCAATGTCATTGACACAATCAACAAGCACAAACTGCTCAAGCATCAAACGGACAAAGGGTGCTTCACCAACAGACCTACCAAACTCCTCCCACAAAGCGCATGCCTCTACCTGCATGACTGCATGCTGACACCTTCATGAGCATAGTTCACAAAATACTCGTCAGTACAGCACAGTTCAGCGAAGCTGTTTATGACCTTGGGTCAGGTCAAGGTCATCCGAGGTCACGAGGTCAAACTACAGATTGCGGTCATTAGGCGTTGTAACACATGTTTATGGGTTTGTTTTCCGTCTAGAATCGAAAAATGATTTTTTGGTATGCACGGCGCTGAATTACAAGATAAAACATCAAATATACTCGGCTGGAGAAGAGCCCATACAACTAAACAGAGTATAACATTAGTGTTTTTCGACATGGCTCACAAAATTGCTTTACTATCTCGGTTAACAACAACAACATTATGCAAGTGGGTCATCTCTCTTAACCCTATTTGTAACAGGCTACTGGCTACCCCTATTTGTAACAGGGGGGGGGGACTGATTTCGCCCCCCCCCCCCCCGAGATCTCAAGATCTAATCGCCAAATTTTCAAAAATGAAACGGCGTTTGGTTCCCCTCATCACGATCTACATTTCTAAAAAAATACAAATAGACATTTTTGATGGGGGGCAACAGGGGGCAAAAACTAAAAAAAATAGTGGTATGTGTGATCCAGCACAGCTGTCATGTTTATCAACTGATTTTAACACAACCAATGGGAATCGATAGAGATTGAATTGGAAATTGATATATGGCGATTACTTTGGAAAAATCAAAAATTATAGGCGTGTGCAGGTCACTCAATATGGGGGTGAAGTAAATGCGGAATAAAACTATTTTTTATGTTTTTGTATATATAAATGCAATGGTATGTTATTGTGACATTAGACAAAACAGTTATAAATCATATTTTTTGCCATAGGCGGTACCAGGTTAGTGAAAAATTGAGGTCAAATAGGGAAAAATATTAACCGCAGGAATGTTGCTACCCAGCACTATAAATAACTTACTGATCGTAGATAGTTCCTTTTGCATATTGTACTTCATCATAGGCGCATCCAGGATCCAAACTGGGGTGGCGCAGGACCTTTTGATAAGTCTATTATCCTCTAGTATGATACTAACTAGTTAACAGTGACTATTTCACTTACAACTTCAATTCACATTGCTTACCCCCCTTTTACCCTACCTAGACTCGCCTATTATCTCATAATCGTTCGTAGAGTACCCTGTGGTGCGTGTTTCATCCGAAAACTGCAGTATGTTATGTCATTGTAGGCCCATGCATCTTAGTTTCCTTGCAATAATATGACCCCCTTCCTTCCATTCCTGAGCGCGCCCTTGCAAAACAAATTATTGTTTTCCCTCTCCTGGCCTCATATGTGCATATATCATTATAAGTTAACCGTCTATTGCGTAGTTTTCGCTGGCATATCGTCATCACCATACCAGCCACCCCCCTTTTCATGTGCCTGAACACGCCCCTGCAACTCTATATGTAATACATTATGAAAATAATGGAAGGAGAAGCTATATTCACATCTTGATAGCTATAAATGCTCCTTACATCGCTCTTTTGGCTTCCCGCCAAGCATTGAATACTTCCTGGACCCCCCCCCCCCCCCCCCTTCAAGCCCCTGCAACCGCCTCTGCCATGCAATTGTTATTATATTTAATTAACATCAACTAATTTGTACTTGTTGCAATCACCGTAAACCGATGTAACTCTTTCATACTTTAGGCAGTTAGGAAGAAACCGTGAAGATCACATTTCCGTATTATCGCCAAATATCGCCGCCGAACCCTCCCAAAACCGTGCCCTGGAACTACCTCTGTTCAGGTTAAGAACTCATTTTTTTTTGCTCCAAATGTGAAATTCAATTCTAGGGAAAGTCCCAAAATTTAATGAGCCTGCTCCCAGGTGTTATGGAGATATCTGCGAAACACATGAGGGGCGGTCGGAATCCGCCCCCCTTGTTACAAATGGGGTTTTAACACGCGCCCTGGAGGGCTTCTGATAATAACACGCCCTGGAGGGGAGGGGGGGATTTCGCCCTTCCCCCTATGATCTCAGAAACCACGCGACGTAGCGACAAGCGGAAAACAGCGTTAGATAGCTCGAGATAAGCTCTTTCGAAAGTATTTTTTCATTTTTTTCTCAGGTCAATATTGAGGTCACCAGAGGTCATCAAGGATCCGATTTTTAAGTTGTCAAAACTTTGCTTCGAACACACCCAGATATCTCGGGAGCTATGATAGTTAGCAGCAAACGGAAACAAGCAATCGAAAACCCTTGCCAAATGTAATCGACATATTTGTCCTCAGATTTGAGCTCAGGTCAATAGTTTAGGCTCCAGAGGTCATCATATGTCAAAAAGGGGATGTTTTTGCAAAACTGTTTTTGCAAATAACTTTTTACCTAATGCAGATAAAGCAATGGTGTTTACGCCATTGCGTTTGTCTTGTCAAGGCACTTTGAATCATATTAATGGTGGCCGGGTAAATCAACTGAGAAATTTGACATCAGGTCAAAGTGAAGTGGTGACCCAAGTTAGTCATGTTGCATATTGGGAGACGTGTCCCGACGAGACAAACACATTGGTACCATTTTCTTTTCTCTATCTTTATTATGTCAATAGTTATTGACAAAACAGTGTTGGCGGTCACGAAATTGACCTGACCTTAGGTCACCGATATAAGAAATCCGAGATAAAAAATTGTTGGTACCAATGATCTTATGAAGTCCTGCAAGATTGAAACTGATTGGCGTAAAATTGTGGCTGTGGTACTACCAGGAATAATAGAATAACAGTTGGAATGAAATGCTAACGTTTTTCGTCTGGAGTTCGGAATTTAGGGTTATCTGCGATAATGACAAGAGGAAGAGGAATTTGCATTTTGCCCTGGTCATTGCTAAAACGTTTAGCCGTTTTGTGAGCGGTGCTTGATGTGAACGCGGGTACTGAAAGTTTGGGGACGATATTGGCGGTAGTTTACGAGATATTGCGAAATACACGAGGCAGCAAAACAAAATACTCTCTTGTTAGTCACTAGTCCAGTAGCATAAATGGTCAGGCCGTAATTTTACTGAACTGTTTTTGGCTTCCTCCTGGCGCGGATAACGCCGATGCACGCGCGTTTTATTTTACATGGATTAGTAACATTTAAAATTTAAACTCATTACTTTTAACTAACTAAAAAAGTAATTTAAACTTCAACTCGGTGATCTTTTACACGGTGTATGATGGGTGTTGTATAATGTATATGTGTATGTCGGCCGCCGTGTGAGTGTGTGATCATGGAGTGTATTTTACTTCCTAGTGTGCATGCTGCTGAGTGTCTTCTTTAACCCGCGCACTGCAGGGGGGGGGGGGGGTGATTTTCGCCCACCCCCCCCCTCAGGTTTTTTAAAGATAGCGATAAAACAGCGGCGCGCAGCGCCGCCGGGTTTTCGCACACCTGTCAGGACATCAATTGCGCACACTTTGGAAAAACATAACCTCGGGTCATCTCAGGTCATGTCACCAGACCAGGTCAAGTGACCCCACCTCCAAAAATGTTTGCAGTTGTGCCAAAGCCAGAGTTTTTCACCGATCAGTTTGAAACTTACAGGATGTCATGAGAGCATAAGTACTTACAATTCGTTTATCTCGGAATTTGATATCGGTGACCTAAGGTCAGGTCAATTTCGTAACCTCCCCATAATAAGTCAATGGGGAAATATACAAATGCTAAGGATATGCATGATATTAGTCCAATTACTTCTGGATCATGTTATTATAGGATATTCTTGATGATCAAAGTGTAAGTTTTGTTCAGTGACCCCTATTGGGTCATTTGAGGTCATGTGAGGTCACCATCACTTTTTCCCATATGCAACATGACCTACATGGGTCACCACTTGACCTTGACCTGAGGTCAAATTTTGAAGTTAATTTAACAAGGTCACCATGTACATCATTCAAAGCGCCTTGACAAGATAAACACAATGGCGTAAACAGTTTTCTGTTATCGTTTTTATATTAAAAGTAAATAGCGAAAAACGATTTAGCAAAAAAACGTCATTTTTCACTTTTTTAACCTCTGGAGCCTCAAATATTGACCTGACATCCCATTTGAGGATACTTTAGCGATTGCAAATTGCACTGGCTGGCGTTTGCTTTTTTGCGTTTGTTTCTAACTAGCACAGTTTCTGAGATATATGGGAATTTCTGGAGCGATGTCCTAAAACAGGAAAAAACTGGAAAGTTTGACCTTTGATGACCTCTGGTGACCTCAATTTTGACCTGACCTGAAACAATACAAAACACTTTCGATAGAACATGTATCAAGCTATAAAATTCAGTTTTCCGCTTCTCGCTACGTAGCGTAGTTTCAAGATCGCAGGGGGGCGGAAATCAACCCCCTGCAGTTCGTGTTCGGCGCAAAGCCCCTGCAGTGCGCGGGTTAACTTGTCTCTGCCCTTTAACCATGACGCGACACTCAAAATAGCCGTGGTATGTATCGGGGTGTTGTTAATGTGAAATACAATACAATACAATACTACTAATGTGGATTTTGAGTCGTGAATGAATCGTTCGAGAAAAAATTAATTGTATACAAGTCTGGTGGTTTGTGCATTTATCATTACATACCAATAACTTACCTGTAGTCATCAGCAGGGAAACGGTGAAAAGATACTCCCAGTGTCTTTCTTGTATTGGGACATGCCAAAACTGAACAGTGATGAACATCACGTGAACTGGGCATGTTTTGAATGTAAAGAAAGAAGAAAATTACCGATACCCGTTTCATAAAGATAGTTTTGATGGAGCCTGATGGTCATCACAAGTAGGTAGAAAGCATAAGAAGACATTAATAACGTGCGATCGCAAACCGCTACCGATTGCAAACACGAACATCTAACGCAAGGCCATAGATACTAACTAACGTCTGCATTGCGTATTCATCAGTCTGAAACGAATACAAACCTAATTCGTAGAAAATTTGATATTGATCACACGCTGTTGCTATGGTGATGCTAAATCGGGTTCCAACGTCCTCCGAGAAATATAAAATGTTGATAATTTAGCATGTCCTGAAAATTGTATCGGAGCGCAAAAGAGAAAGTCCGTTTCAAGATTGATCACGAACTAAATCTACCTAACTGGCACACATTTTCACAATGTTCTGGTCGCTGAGAACTGTTCAGTCGCGAATCCCTGTTATTCTCTAATTCCTGGTACTACTGCAAACGTTTTGGAGTTGAGGTCATCACGTGCCCTGATCTGGTGACCTGACCTGAGATGACCCGAGGCTCATAATTTTACATAATGTGGGAAGTTCATTTCTGAACAGGTGTGCATAAAACGACGGTGCTGCGCGCCGCCGTTTTTGCGCTATCTTTTAAAAACCGGAGGGTTGGGCGGATTTCGCCTTCCCCTCCAGGAAGCGTGATAACCCTATTTGTAACAGGGCGGGGGCGGATTCCGCCCCCCGCCCCTCATGTTTTTCGCAGATATCTCCAGAACGGCTGGGAGCAGGCCCATGAAATTTTAGGACTTTTCCAAAAATATATTTTACATATAGAGTAAAAAAATTGAGTTCTTAAATTGAACAGAGGCGGTTCCAGGGCACGGTTTTGGGAGGGTTCGGCGGCGACATTTGGCGATAATACGGAAATGCGATCTTGACGGTTTCTTCCTAACTACCGCAAGTATGAAGGAGTTACATCGGTTTATGGTGATTGAAACAAGTGCAAGTTGGTTGATGTTAATGAAATATCATAAAAATTCCATGGCAGAGGCGGTTTCAGGGGCTTGGAAAGAGGGATATCCAGGAAGTATTCAATGCTTGGCAGGAAGCCAATAGTGCGATGTAAGAGGCATTTATAGCTATCAAGATGTAAAAGGTAGCTTCTCCTTCCATTTTTTGCATAATATATTACATATAGAGTTGCAGGGGCGTGTTCAGGCACATAGAAATGGGGGTGACTGGCATGGTGATGACGATATGCCTGCGATTACGGCGCAATAGACGGTTAGATTATAATGTGATATGCACATATGAGGCCAGGAGAGGGAATATAGTAATTTTGTGCAGAGGCGCGCTCAGGAATGGAAGAAAAGGGGGTCATAATATGGCAAAGAAACTAAGATGCATGGGGCTACAATGACATAACATACTGCAGTTTTCGGTTGAAACACGCACCACAGGGTGCTCTACGACTGATTGTAAGATAATAGGCGAGTCCAGGTAGGGTAAAAGGGGGGTAATCAATGTGAATTGGAGTTGTAAGTGAAATAGTCACGGTTGACTAGTTAGTATCATAATAGCGGATAATATACTCATCAAAAGGTCTTGCGCCGCCCCAGCTTAGATCCGGGATACGCCTATGACGAAGTACAATATGCAAAAAGGAACTATCTACGATCAGTAACATATTTATAGTGCTGGGTAGCAACTGGTCTGCGGTTAATATTTTGTTTCCCTATTTGACCTCCCTTTTTCACTAACCTGGTACCGCCTAAGGATAAAATTTGATTTATAACTGTTTTGTCTAATGTCATAATAACAGACCATTTTATTTATTAAAAAAACATAAAAATAGCTTTATTAAGCATTTACCTCATCCCCATATTGAGTGACCTGCACACGCCTATTATTTTTAATTTTCAAAAGTCACCGCCTTATATCAATCTCCAATTCGATTTCTATCGATTCCCATTGGTTCTGTTAAAATCGGTTGATATACATGACAGCTGTGTTGGATCACAAATACCACTGAAATTTGTAATTTTTGCCCCCTGTTGCCCCTCCCCCCTCTATAAAAAAATGGATTTGAGTATTTTTGGAAATGTAGATCGTGTTGAGGGGAACCAAACGCCGTTTGATTTGTGAAAATCTGGCGGGTGGATCTCGAGATCTCTGGGGGACGGAATCCTCCCCCCCCCCTGTTACAAATAGGGGTAGCCAGGAGCCTGTTACAAATAGGGTTAACCCTATTTGTAACAGGGGGGCGGATTCCGCCCCCCCCCCCTCCCATGTTTTTTGCAGATATCTCCAGAACGGCTGGGAGCAGGCCCATGAAATTTTGGGACTTTCATAGAATTGAATACCGCATTTGGAGTCAAAATTTTGAGTTCTTAACCTGAACAGAGGC
Source organism: Chirona hameri (assembly GCA_036785665.1). Lineage (NCBI taxonomy): Eukaryota > Metazoa > Arthropoda > Thecostraca > Balanomorpha > Balanidae > Chirona > Chirona hameri. The sequence continues at coordinate 15,582 of JAXIVJ010014891.1, forward strand.
GGTTCCAGGGTACAGTTTTGGGTGGGTTCGGAGGCGATATTTGGCGACAATACGGAAATGCGATCTTCACGGTTTCTTCGTAACTGCCTCAAGTATGAAGGAGTAACATCGGTTCACGGTGATTGCAACAAGTGCAAATTAGTTGATGTTAATTAAATATCATTAAAATTGCATGGCAGAGGCGGTTTCAGGGGCTTGAAAAGGGGGGGGGGTTCCAGGAAGTATTCAATGCTTGGCGGGAAGCAAATAGAGCAATGTAAGGGGCATTTATAGTCATCAAGATGTAAAAGATAGCTTCTGCTTCCATTATTTGCATAATTTATTACATATAGAGTTTCAGGGGCGTGTTCAGGCACATGAAAAGGGGGGTGACTGGCTTGGTGATGACGATATGCCAGCGATAACGGCGTAATAGACGGTTCACTTATAATTATATATGCACATATGATGCCAGGAAAGGGAATAAAGTCATTTTTTGCAGAGGCGCGCTCAGGAATGGAAAAAAGGGGGTCATATTATTGCAAGGGAACTAAGGGGTATGGGCGTACAATGACATAACATACTGTAGTTTTCGGATGAAACACGCACCACAGGCTACTCTACGAACGATTATAAGATAATAGGCGAGTCCAGGTAGGGTAAAAGGGGGGTAAGCAATGTTAATTGAAGTTGTAAGTGAAATAGTCACTGTTGACTAGTTGGTATCATAATAGCGGATAATATACTTATCAAAAAGTATTGAGCCGCCCCAGTTTGGATCCTGGATACGCCTATTATGAAGTACAACATGTAAAAAGGAACTATCTACGATCAGTAACATATTTATAGTGCTGGGTAGCAACTTGTCTGCGGTTAATATTTTTTCCAATTTTACCCCCTTTTTCACTAACCTGGTACCGCCTATAGCAAAAATATGATTTTTAACTGTTTTGGATAATGTCACAATCACATACCATTTCATTTCTTTTAAAAAACATCAAAAAATGGTTTTATTACGCATTTACTTCACCCCCATATTGAGTGACCTGCACACGCCTATGATTTTTGAATTTTAAAACGCCACTCTCATATATCAATTTCCAATTAAATCTCTATCGATTCGTATTAATTGTGTTAAAATCAGTCGATAAACATGAAATCTATGTTGGATCAAAAATACCACTAAAATTTGTGGTTTTTGCCCCCCTGTTGCCCCCCTATCAAAAATTTAGATTTTTTTATTATTTAGAAATGTAGATCGTGTTGAGGGGAACCAAACGCCGTTTCATTTTTGAAAATCGGACGGGTATATCTCGAGATCTCCGGGGGGGGGGCGGAATCCGCCCCCCCCCCCCCTGTTACAAATAGGGGTAGCCAGGAGCCTGTTACAAATAGGGTTTTAAAGAGCTGTCCTGTGCCGAAGATTCCAAACTGTGTGATTTTCGGAAGCTGAACTATTTAGAGGATGATGGCTTTTTCCTCTATACCGTGTGTGAATGACATAGCGGACTGTCAGTGGACTGTCCGCAGCCAGTAGGTGTGTTGAGGTTGGTTACCCTGGGCTTACGCGGTCAATAGTTGGGGACAGCTGTTTGGGTATATAAGACGAGCTTGCGACGGCGACGGTGGAGCTGACGGTGAACCTCCAGTTGGAAAGGTAAGTGCTCGAACATGTGGTTGGTAAGGACCTACGATTTTACTGACATATGTGCAAGAACAAAATCAAGAAGGGTGACTTATACACTACAGTACAAAAATATAGACTTTTGCTGTGCGTGTATAATGAGTCTGCTTCGTATTTACCGAGATAATACAAAACAATGATAACTCCACTTTGAAAATTGAATGTATGAACATCTCAAACGCACCTTCACCATATCACGCACCTTCATCATTTTAAGACCCTAAGCCGTCGGCTCCCAAGCCAGTGAGTAGCCAGTGCTATTTTAGATTCTGATGTGTAGTATCTGATGTGCTATTTTAGTTTCTGATGTGTTAACCAGCGCACTGCAGGGGGGGTTGATTTCCGCCCCCCCCCCCTCAGGTTTTTCAAAGATAGCGAAAAAACGGGGTTTTCGCACACCTGTCAGGACATCAATTGCGCACACTTTGCAGAAGAAAAATAACCTAGGGTCATCTCAGGTCAGGTCACCAGACCAGGTCAAGTGAACCCACATCCAAAAATGTTTGCAGTTGTGCCAAAGCCAGAGTTTTCACCGATCAGTTTGAAACTTACAGGATGTCATGAGGGCATACGTACTTACAATTCTTATATCTCGGAATTTTGATATCGGTGACCAAGGTCAGGTCAATTTCGTAACCTCCCCATAATAAGTAAATGGGGAAATATACGAATGCTAAGGATATGCATGATATTAGTCCAATTACTTCTGGATCATGTTATTATAGGATAGTATTGATGATCCAACTGTAAGTTTTGTTCAGTGACCCCTATTGGGTCATGTAAGGTCATCCGAGGTCACCATCACTTTTTGTCAATAACTCCGGACATAATACAGATAGAGAAATAAAACAGACACCAATGTGTTTGTCTCGTCAAGACACGTCTTCCCATATACAACATGCCCTACTTGGGTCACCACATGACCTTGACCTGAGGTCAAATTTTCAAGTTAACTTAGCAAGATCACCATGTAGATTACTCAAAGCGCCTTGACAATATAAACACAATGAGGTAAACAGTTTTCCGTTATCTTTATTACATTACAAAGTTAATAGCAAAAACTATTTAGCAAAACAACGTAATTTCTCCCTTTTTTGACCTCTGGAGCCTCAAATGTTGACCTGAGATCAAATTTGAGGACATCATGGCGATTGAAAATTTCTCTGGCTGGCGTTTTCTTTCTTGCATTTGTTTCTAACTAGCATAGTTTTTGAGATATATGGGAATTTCTGGAGCGATGTCCTAAAACAGGAAAATACTGGAAAATTTGACCTTTGATGACCTCTGGTGACCTCAATTTTGACCTGACCTAAAACAATAATGAATACTTTCGATAGAACATGTATCAAGCCATCAAATACCGTTTCCCGCTTCTGGCTACGTAGCGTAGTTTTCGAGATCTCAAGGGGGGGGGGCGGAAATCAACCCCCCTGCAGTTCGTGTTCGGCGCAAAGCCCCTGCAGTGCGCGGGTTAACACCCAGTGTAGTGTAGCGTGCCACGGAACTCTGCAGGTTCAATCAAGATCTGTGAAATTTAGTACACATTTATGTATAACTTATAGACATTGATTCTTGACTTACCTTGTCTTGACCTGACAACTTTGTATAATGTTCTGCTATAACCCGCGCACTGCAGGGGCTTTGCACCGAACACGAACTGCAGGGGTGGTTGATTTCCGCCCCTCCCCCCTAAGATCTCAAAAACTACGCTATGTAGTGAGAAGCGAAAAACGGAATTTGATAGCTTGATACATGTTCTATCGAAAGTATTCAGTATTGTTTTAGGTCAGGTCAAAATTGAGGTCACCAGAGGTCATCAAATGTCAAATTTTCCAGTTTTTTACTGTTTTAGGACATCGCTCTGGATATTCCCATATATCTCAGAAACTATGCTAATTAGAAATAAACAGAAAAGAGCAAACGCCAGCCAGTGAAATTTGCAATGGCAATAGTGTCCTCAAATTTGATCTCAGGTCAATATTTGAGGCTCCAGAGGTCAACAAAGAAAGAAAAACCCGTTTTTTTGCTAAATCGTTTTTCGCTATTAACTTTTTACCTAAAATATATAACGAAAAACTGTTTAGGACATTGTGTTTATATTGTCAAGGCACTTGGAATGATTTACATGGCAACCTTGTAAAATCAACTTAAAAATTTGACCTCAGGTCAAGGTCAAGTGGTGACCCAAGTAAGGCATGTTGCATATGGGAAGACGTGTCTCGACGAGACAAACACATTGATGTCTGTTTTACTTCTCTATCTTTATTATGTCGGGAGTTATTGACAAAAAAAGTGATGGTGACCTCGCATGACCTCAAATGATCCAATAGGGGTCACTGAACAAAACTTACACTTGGGTCATAAAGAATATTCTATAATAACATGATCCAGAAGTAATTGGTCTCATATCATGCATATCCTTGAAATAGGAAGCATTTGTATATTTCCCCATTGACTTATTATGGGGAGGTTACGAAATTGACCTGACCTAAAGTCACCGATATCAAAATTCCGAAATAAAAGAATTGTAAGTAACGATACCCTCATGACATCCTATAAGTTTCGAACTGATCGGTGATAAACTCTGGCTTTGGCACAACTGCAAACATTTTTTTTAGGTGGGGTCACTTGACCTGGTCTGGTGACCTGACCTGAGATGACCCGAGGTTATTTTTTTCCAAAGTGTGCGCAATTGATGTCCTAACAGGTATGCAAAAACCCTGCGGCGCTGCGCGCCGCCGTTTTTTCGCTATCTTTGAAAAACCTGAGAGGGGGGGGGGCGGAAATGAACCCTCCTGCAGTGCGCGGGATAAAACACCAAATAAAAGAGAGGTCATGGCAGTTTCATGTATTTGCACTTATAAATACGCCTGCAACCTACAAAAGTATTAGTTGGTGCCAACGATCCGCATTTTTTGCGGGTTAAATGGTTTGGGTAACGTTTCAGAAGGTCGTACATTGGCTTCAACACGCGCCCTGGAGAGGGGGGGGGGGGGGGGGGCGAAATCCGTTCCTCCTCCGGTTTTTAGAGGATATCGCAAAAACGACGGCGTGCAGCGCCGCAGGTTTTTGCACACCTGTTTAGAAATAAACTTCCCACATTATGTCAAATTCTTGACTTCAAGTCATCTCAGGTCAGGTCACCAGACCAGGTCATGTGATGACCTCAACTCCAAAACGTTTGCAGTAGTACCACAGCCACAGAATTAAGCCGATCGGTTTCAATCTTGCAGGATTTCATAAGGTCATAGATACCAAAAATGTGTTTATCTCGGATTTCTAATGTCGGTGACCTAAGGTCAGGTCAATTTCGTGACCGCTAACACTGTGTTGTCAATAACTATCGGCATAATGAATATAAATAAAATAAAATGGTCCCAATGTGTTTGTCTCGTCGCTACACGTCTCCCAATATGCAACATGACCAACTTGGGTCACCATTTGACCTTGACCTGAGGTCAAATTTCTTAATTGACCTAACCCGGTCACCATTAATATAATTTGAAGCGCCTTGACAAGAAAAACGTAATGGCGTAAACACTATTGTTTTATCTGCATTAGGTGAAAAATTATTTGCGAAAAACAGTTTTGCAAAAAAAAATCACCTTTTTGACATTTGATGACCTCTGGAGCCTATACTATTGACCTGAGCTCAAATCTGAGATCACTTATGCGATTTCATTTTCCAAGGGCTTTCGATTGTTTTTTTTTGTTTGCTGCTAACTATCATAGTTCCCGAGATGTGTGGGGGTGTTCGAAGCGAAGTCTTGAAAACTTGAAAATCTGACCCTTGATGACCTATGGTGACCCCAATATTGACCTGACAAAAACAAATGAACGAAATACTTTCGAAGGAAATTGTTTCGCGCTATCTAACGTCGTTTTCCGCTTGTCGCTACGTTGCGTGGTTTTCGAGACCATGGGGGGGAGGGGGCGAAATCCGCCCCCTCCAGGGCGTGTAATTATCAGAGGCCCTCCAGGGCGCGTGTTAAAAACCAAAACTACATATGGTTTGCCACACACAGGTAGCGCGATAGCCTGCAATAGTAGGAGTCTCACCTGTGCTGCAGGCCTGACCTGCGCGGTGCTGGGGTTTCCGTCCAGGCACGTGTCACTTGGTGTCCAGATCTTCGCCCTGTGTATTCCAGAAACAATATTTATTTATTTATTTATTCAGCAGATCACCCACGGGTTGGCCCATTGACGGGTAAAGTCACATATAACTACAAAGACACATGCAGGCACACAATAAATACACTGATCTCACTCGCTGTCTAACAAGTAAAACATCACAATATATGGACTAAGTAGTGCTACGCGTGGAGCGGATAAGCCACTGTCGTCAGTTTCTTCGCATAAGCCTTGGCTTGTATCTGGATTTGGTAGAGTGAATCTCTAAAAATATCTATCTGTTCATTCTGATGTAGGAATTCGTTCATCTTTCGCGTCATTCTGCAGAACAGACCATTTTTGACAGTCTCCACGCGGGCAAAAGGGACAGCGAATAAATCTCGACGTCGAACTGAGCGGGCTGGGACAGCTAAGCCAAACCAGGATCGCAAGGAGACGGAGTCAATTTTGTGTTTGAAAACACGAGCAACATAGACCAGGTCATGCTGGGTACGTCTGGCAGCCAAAGAGGTGAAGGAGTGTGCTGAAAGTAAGCGGTTGTATGAGAGAGACTCCGAATTTACGCCTGAATGCATTGTCAGCCAAATAAGGAATTTGTGTTGTATCCGCTCGATGCGATCCGTATGGGTCTTAGCTGCCCCGTTCCACACCACACTGCAGTATTCGAGTACAGATCGGACGCTGGCGTAGTAAGACAATAGCACCGGACTGGTATTTCGCGCTCTTCCTACCAGCCTGAAATGATCGAATCATGAGACCCAGTGCCATGTTGCCTTTTCTTACGATGGAGTCAATATGCGATTCAAATGTCAACTTCTGATCCAAAACTACACCTAAGTCACGCATCGTGGTCACACGTGCTAAAACCTCTCCACCTATTGCGTAAGGACCGATAATGGGCAAGCGTTTGAGAGTGATGGTAAATGACTTGCACTTGGATGCGTTAAGCTTAAGTTTCCAAGTCAACGACCAATTCACAAGGCGAGCGAGATCAGCATGCAGCAAGTCGGCGTCTGCGGTCGAGCGCACTTCTTGGTGGATCTTAACATCATCAGCGTACATAAGACATCCCGACTGAACATGCGATGGTAAGTCATTGATAAATAAAAGAAACAGAAGAGGCGACAACAGACTGCCTTCTGGCGTACCAGACGTCACCGGGATCCAAGAGGACGTTTGGCCATTAAGCACCACACGCTGCTGACGGTCGTATAAAACAGAAGCGATCAATGCAAGGGCGGTCCCAGTGATACTGTACGATTGCTGCAGATTGTGCAGCAAGAAACGGTGGTCGACACTTTGGAAAGCAGCAGAGAAGTCCGTGTAAATACAGTCGAGCTGGGTGCCATTTGAAATGGCCTGCCATCCAGCGCGTACAATGGAAGACAAGTTAGTTTGACAGGAGCGATGAGGAATAAAACCATGCTGTTCCTCTGACAGAGCAGTGCAGACATGAGCGTAAAGGGTCTCACAGACGATTCTCTCTAGAAACTTCCCGAATAGAGGCAGGAGTGAAATTGAACGATAGTTAGCCGCTAATTTGGTGGATCCTTTTTTATGAATGGGTACAATATTGGCCTCCTTCCACTTGTTCGGGAAGATTCCTTGCGATAACGACTGTCTGCAGAGCACAGTGAGCACAGTGAGAGTGATAATACAATCGAGACTTTAAACACTACAACTTGAGATTTTTCGAAATGCGTCCGTTTCCTTTTTGAGTTATAAATTATTAACCCGACATTGACTGGGGGTGTGGGGGGGGGGCGTTTAACTCGCGCCCAGGAGGGCCTCTGATAATTACACGCCCTGGAGGGGGGGGGACGGATTTTGCCCCCCCCCCCTATGGTCTCGAAAACCACGCAACATAGCGACAAGCAGAAAACGGAATTAGATAGCTCGAGACAAGTTCTTTTGAAAGTATTTAGTCCATTTTTTATCAGGTCAATATTGAGGACACCAGAGGTCATCAAGGACCAAGGGCCATTTTCAAGTTTTCAAGACTTCGCTTCGAATGAAGTCAGGTGGTAAAATGACTATCACTAGAACCCTTCATGGGACACATTTTAAGCCCCCATCACTTCCATTCCATGCCGGGCCATTCAGCCAGACCCAAACCCGTTCCAATCCCAATTCATAATTGATTGGGCTCCCATTCCCACCCGTTTCAGCATATGTCACCTTTTGTAGTGCTAACAAAATGATATGGCCTGTCCCAAACCCATTCCAACCGTTACATTTCCCAAAAAAATGCCTCATTCCCACCCATTTCCATCCCATTCCCATTCCCATATGGGATTCCCATTTCATGAAGGGCTCTAACTATCACTATCGAATTATACGTGGAAAATAACCCATAAAACATGTGTTGCATGGCTTTCGTATATCTTTTGAGCATAGTGACCATTTGTGACATGACCTTGACCTTGACCTTGGCCAACAATCTCACTTTAGTTGATGCGGGATGTGTATCATACCTTTGGCAGCACTTTGGGTTATCTTGGTCGTAATCGAAGGCTTTGGATGGAAAGTATGACCCTTAAACTCAAATACGTCGATTTTTACCTTTGACCTGACCGTGACCTGACATTTGACCTCACTTTGATATTTTTGAGTATGCTCAATATTTATCTTATTAAGAGCTTTCGATTGCCGGCTTGTGCGTCTCGCTGCGATCATTGATTCGGAAGATAACCAGGGGGCGTTTAACGCCCCCCCCCCCCCCCAGTCAATGGCGTTCTGCTGAGACTCCAGGCAATGCCGGGTTAAGAAGAAAGGTATATCAAATTTAGCAATAGGTGTAAGACGTACTTCTGCAATCTGCATTTGTATTGATATTCGAGAGAGTGCAGATTCCAGACCTTACTCTAACGCAGCGATGGTTCAGCTGCCAAACACAGGACGTTTGCACGTGGCAGGAGGTTGTCTAGCTCCCAATGTAATACCGATGCCCTGTTACGACTCTGACAAGGCATTGCTATCGATCGTCGAGTTTTTTTATATGCCTGATAACTACGTGATTTGTTTGTGACTTCATTCGTATTCACTCGCCTTGATGGTGCCCTAATAACTTGATAGGCCCATTATGTACATTGGTAGAAATTGCATTTACCGGAAATGAATAGTGACCAATTGATGCCATTTTATTGGTTCATTGATTTTCTTAATCCCTGCCAACCACATGGTTGTGGGTTAACCCTCGCCAGTGCAGGATGGGGGGGGGGGTGGATGCCACCCCTCGATTTTCGGGAATAACTCGCGTATTTATCAACTGATTGCAATGAAACTTGCACTACCATACTATTGAACAATTTAACACATACTCTGAAAATGTCAAACTTCTACCCACCCCCCATGACCAGTGACCTATGAACTGTGTGTTAAGGTCATGTCAGGCGCAACTGGCGTCCCGTAATATCGATACTAGTAACGTGTGCAGTTTCCTAGTGTTTGTTGTTCAGGAGCATATGCGCAGGTGTCAACAAGTGACATTTATGGTTTACACTGAGATCGTGACCTCCGATGACCTGAAATGACTTTGTTTGGCCTCTGTCAGTTTCTAGGGCATTTTGTGACGCTTATTTCAAATTTTTCATCCGTTCTTTATCAGTATATGTTCCACTGGGGTCATGCTCTTTCACAGGTCAACCGAGGTCACTGGCCTCCGATGACCTGATAAGACCTTTTTGGATTCTGTTAGTTTCTAGGATATTTGGTGACGCTGATTTCAAATTTGACACCCATTTTGCATAATTGTATGTTCATTCACGATTTTATAGTTCGATAATAGCCGTTGTCACGAAGGATTACTGGGCTGAAAAGTTTCTGACAGATTCTGAAAGTTTGGAAAAACTACACATCATTTACATGCGATTTTTGGCTAGAAATGTAACTCATAATTTGTGTAATATGTTGGTAAGAATAAAATATGTTGAAAAAATGGGGTGTGGGACAGGTAGTGGGTTTTTACGCATAACAAATTAAGCATCTTTTTCTCAATTTTTCGATATACTTCTCAGACACATCTTAGACCACCTTCTGCCCTAAAACTTCCTCTTAACTTCTCATATTATTTTTAAAAACTTTCTTGATTTTGTTTGTGACGTCACGACACTGATTTGTGATTTGTGACGGCGCTTTTGATTTTCACTATGATCGTGACGTCACAACTACAAGGACATGAGCTTAATTGTTATATTTTTTATCCTTTTTGAGTTCATTTCGCATTTGTTTATAATAAAACAAATATTGACAATGCAAAATTATCCCTGTTTTTATGAGCCCCAGAAATGGTACCTTACAAAATTGTCCCCCCCCCCCCACATTGCGATTTGGTGGTAATAAGCAAGATAAGTATTGATAGAATCTTCCTGAAAAGTTTCAGGAAGATTCTATTAATACATATATCTTGCTTATTACCAACAAACCGCAATTTGTGTCAACATATTTTATTTTTACCAACATATTACACAATTATGAGGGACATTTCTAGCCAAAAATCGCATATAAAAGTTGTGTACTTTTTCAAAACATTCAGAACATTTCAGAAATTTTCAGCGCAATAATCCTTCGTGAAAACGGCTAATAATACAACGTCTACACATCCACGATTTGGATGATATCCAGGTCATTGACATGACTTCAGAGGTCACTCAGCACCTTAACCCTCGCCCTACGGGGGTCCTAAAACGACCACCCCTGAGGTTTTTCTACCATAACTTTTTAGACATGCAGTGCATCTTGCTGAAATTGTCAGTAGCTAAGTATACAACAATTATACGTAAGCTGTAAAAATTTCATTGAAAGTTTTCGAAACATTTGGGAAATAATGATGTTTTGATGATGTCATGTTGGTAGAAAAACGATAAATGTTTGACAAATCGTAGAAAACAGAATTTGAAAGAAAATTGCACACGCAGTTAATTTAAGATATAAAATGTCTTTTTCTTTAAAATAGCAATCTCAGGTTTGCGAAAATTTGGAGTTTTGACCCCAAAAATCAACAAAAGTTGATTTTTTAGCGAAAAATTGCCACACAATCAAATTTTCAAAGATGTTAAAAAATCTGAATATATGTGAGAGAACTGAGCATGGACAATACTCAAACCAAATTTCAAAGAAATATCATTATTTTTGACTGAGTGATCACTCCCTAAGTGTAAGAAATTCATGACGTCATTTTTTATAAGTTTTTTTGACTTTCTTTGGGCAGATACGAATAAATCATTACCTTTTCGGTATTTTTTAGGCAAAACTGGTCTAGGAACATGCCTTTTATTTACATTTATCAATTTCTCATTTTGAGGTTTTCTGACAGAGCAAAATCGCTGTTCTGGACATGGTCGATCGAGGTCATTCACTTGACCTGGAAGGTCACTTGTTGACTCAAAACCTAAAAATTGCATACTGTTAGATTCCAAACATGACAGGCGACATGTTGGTTCTTACCGCGTTGCTCTATGTTGCTGGGTTTGGAAGTTAACAGGGGGGTCGTTTTAGGACCCCCGTAGGGCGAAGGTGAAAAAAGCTCCCGTAGGGCGAGGGTTAAAATCGGGTATCACCGGCTCCCTCTCATCACAAGTAACATGCTCGCTTTTTGAATCGAAGCTTTAGCTCAATTAGGGACAGCGACACGCTAGAGGGGGTCGTACCCCCTCCCCTGCATAGTCACTTAGGTATCGGACCCTGCACTGGCGAGGGCTAACCCTATTAGTAGCCGTTTTCACGAAGGATTTTGCGTTTCGGGCGTTTGGGGCGTTTGGGGCGATTGGGGCGATTGGGGCGATTGGGGCGTTTTGGGTAAATGGGTCTATAACTCGTAAGAAGACGGCTATTCCCGGTGATTTTTGGTATCAATCGCAACTTTATGAATTAATACATTTTTTTCTGGAAATTCTATTTTAATAATAACACCATAGTTTACTTAAAATTAACAATTTCGTCTTAAACTAGCTCTGGTGATGCCAGATGGCTGTGGTGGTTTGGGGCATTTGGTGAGACTCCATCTTGCTCGAATCCCGGATGTGCGGGGTTCGGGAAATGGTCATATTTTGCAACGACATGATTTTCAGGAATAATAGCTTATTTCAATGAAAACTAGATGAATTAGTCCATTCATGTTTTCAGTCATATTCATTTTTGATAGCAAGGATTAATGATAATTAGCGATTTCGTTTTGATTATTTGTTGTAAGATGACGAGAATGCTGGCTCCGGCTCTGCGCTGGCTCCGCGCAGGCGCCGCCGCACGGTAACCATGGCGACCACGTGACTCCGGCGCCAGCCGTCCCGTTACCATGGCGACGAGCCAGCCGGTCGCCTGACGTCACGTTGCGCATGTGCAGAGCCCTGGTCTGCGCCCAGCCATGCCGTCCGTTCGATCTAGAGCAGCTATTTTTGAGTTTTCAGTACCAGTGGATGCAGAAAGCCCGCATGTTTCATGGGTTTATAAGTGCTTTTTCTGAGTTTCTTTTAGCTTTTTATGAGATTCATCAATTAATCAATTGATCAAATCAAGAACATTTGGTGTGATTCGTTGCTTAAGTAAATGAGTAAGGATTGTTCCGGTTTTCACAAACCAACGAAGTTACCGCTCTAAATTAGACGATCACAGCGGGACGGAGCGACGATGAATTAAGGCCTGTATATGTTTTTGCCATTTGATTACATTTTTCATCATAATATTATATTTCTTTGTCATTAATATCTTCAATTTTGTCCTAACTAACTGTCAATTGCGTATTTTATTTAATCCAAGCTAGTATACTAGTATACTTTTAGCCTCTTTTAGGGCGTTTGCGGTATGTTTTGTAGAAGGAACTAACACAACACAAAATTGCCAGATTTGCTCCTGAATTTGAATATTCAAAGCAAGCTAACGGGAAATATTGGATTGTAAGAGCATATACTTATTCATGAATTCATAAAATTGCGATTGACACCAACAATAACCGGGAAAAGCCTTGTTCTTACGAGCTATAGACCCAATCGCCCCAAACGCCCCAAACGCCCCAATCGCTCTAAACGTAAAATCCTTCGTGAAAATGGCTGGTGGCAGGCTCCTGACTACCCCTATTAGTGGCAGGCTCCTGGCTACCCCTATTAGTGACAGGCTCCTGACTACCCCTATTAGTGGCAGGCTCCTGGCTACCCCTATTAGTGGCAGGCTCCTGACTACCGCTATTAGTGGCAGGCTCCTGGATACCCCTATTAGTGGCAGGCTCCTGGCTACCCCTATTAGTAGCAGGCTCCTGGCTACCCCTATTAGTGGCAGGCTCCTGGCTACCCCTATTAGTGGCAGGGGTGGGGATTCGCCCTCCCCCTGAGTTCTCGAGATCCATCCGTCCGATTTTCACAAATTAAACGGCGTTCCATTCCCCTCAACACGATGTACATTTCCAAAAAAAAATCATAAATCTTTGATACGGGGCAACATGGGGGTGGGGGGGGGGGGGGCAAAAACTAACAAAATTATAGGTATCTTTGATCCACCGCAGCTGCCATGTTTATCAACTGATTTGAGCGCAACTAATGAGGATCGATAGATGTTGAATTGGGGATTGATATATGATGGTGACTTTTGAAAATGCAAAATTCATAGGCGTTTGCAGTTCACTATATATGGGGGTGAAATAAATGCGTTATAAAACCGTCTTTTGTTCACTTTTTTGGATAAATGAAATGGTGCGTTATTGTGACATCAGAGACAACAGTATAAAGCATATTTTCATCCATCCATCCATACATAGGCGTTGCCAGGTTAGCGAAAAAGAGAGGCAAAATATATACAAAAATAGCTTCCTGTAAAACTACACTTTTCAAGTCCCTGAAACCGCCTCTGCCGTGCAATATGTATTATATTTAACTAACATCAACTAATTTGCATTTGATTTCCATTTTTCAGATTTCGCTGGAGAGCAAGTACAAGATTCATCCTGGCTTGAAAGAAGCCAACGACCTATTGGTCAAAATGACAATTAAACGTGTGCTGGTGGTGGTTGCCATCTTCATCGATTCTTGTCGAGCATGTATGGATATCACCGATTATTTCGGAACTCTGGATGCGGCGTCTGAACTAACGAGCTTCTCTCTGCTGAGCCCTTCCACCTCCTGCCATTGCTGTGGCTTGTGCCACCAGAACGCCGCGTGCAAGAGCTTCAGTTTCGATCAGGTGGCTCAGCAATGCACACTCTACAACAAGGTGGGCAGCTACGTCGACTTTTCCCGACAGCGGCAGGCGGAGCACAGCAAGCAGTTCTTCTTCATGCCCTACAGCTCGCTGACCGACGAGTTCTGCCAAAGCGACAGTGACTGCGTCACCCCGGACGACTTGTGCCGGGGCCGGATCTGCACCACGGAGACCACCATCACCTGCCGAGACCTGTACCAGCGGAACGGCGCCCTGCCCGACCACCGCTACTGGGGGCTGCTCGACGGCCAACAGCAGAGGATCTACTGCCGGATGGAGGGAGAGTTCCAGGGAGCCACGCTGCTGCTGGCCTTCCAGCATGACGCGGCAGTGCCGTGGAGTTACGAAAACCTCCTCGACAAACCGAAAGGCTCACCGGATGAATGGGAGGATTATTCCATCCTACAGTAAGTGTGTGTGTGTGTGTGTGTGTGTGTGTGTGTGTGTGTGTGTGCGTGCGTGCGTGCGTGCGTGCGTGCGTGCGTGCGTGCGTGCGTGCGTGCGTGCGTGCGTGCGTGCGTGCGTGCGTGCGTGCGTGCGTGCGTGCGTGCGTGCGTGCGTGCGTGCGTGCGTGCGTGCGTGCGTGCGTGCGTGCGTGCGTGCGTGCGTGCGTGTGTGTGTGTGTGTGTGTGTGTGTGTGTGTGTGTGTGTGTGTGTGTGTGTGTGTGTGTGTGTGTGTGTGTGTGTGTGTGTGTGTGTGTGTGTGTGTGTGTGTGTGTGTGTGTGTGTGTGTGTGTGTGTGTCTTGATTTGAATTGCCGCATCGTTGATATATCCAATAGACTTCTTACGATTAGGGAATAGTGGACCTTTGATCTGGTGTAAACCATTTTGGTATAAACTAGCCATCTAGGTTAAAGGGAATATCCCTCTTTACATGGGGTTTTGAATTGACATAGCAGAATTGTAGCTTAGATATATAAATCATATGATACACGGTTCGTTTATTCCGCAACTCTACCTCAGCGGCTCTGGAGCAGATTTTCGAACGACACGACATAGTGTATACCAGATGGCTGGTATATACCAGATTGATTTATAACAGAACAAGATGCAGTGTTTTATACTAGATTGCTGGTTTATACCAAAAAGGTTTATACCAGATCCAAGGTCGACTATTCCCTTGATTTACGAGATATTCAATTTTGATTTATTTAACTACATATGATAATTGCAGATACGCAGGTGTCTAAATGAGTTTCTTTAAGCTTCATCATTTGCCCCACATATGCCTCGCTAATCATTTGTTTTGTTTTCAGGTACGCTGATCTGATCCGAGATCGACAGAGCTCCCCTGAGTACCGTGTCTGGATAATCGCGAAGGAACAAGGACCAAACTCTGGTAATATATATTCTTAGCCGTTCTGTAACAGTCCAGCATCGTATTGACTGCGCTCATTCGGCCACACTGGCCGCTCAGCCGTTGGGAATGTATTCGACATTATCTTGGATTATCGCTCACGTTCACATGTTTCTGGACCAGGATAGTTGTATCCTGTGTTTTGTCTTTGCGTTTTAAATGTGGAGGTATTTGCTAACATGCTATTTTCTTTCAAAAGTAGTATCATGACACATGAACAAACGCAGCGGAAATAAGCGTCATGATCAGGCGATTCCGACGGCCATTGGGTGCAGTAGCACGCGGCACGCGGCCCGATCGGCGGAGCTGTTTGTAACCGCGCCGATTCATATTTATTTCGCTAAAGATCCACATGATGAGGCTTTTCACATTTGCACGTCAGGAGAGCTAGAAACAATGGGTATGAGTCAGAGTTCGTCACGGGCTGGGCCGGCCCTATGGGCCTTGGGCTGGGCCTGGGCTGGGCCTGGGCTGGGCCTGGGCTGGGCCTGGGCTGGGCCTGGGCTGGGCCTGGGCTGGGCCTGGGCTGGGCCTGGGCTGGGCCTGGGCTGGGCCTGGGCTGGGCCTGGGCTGGGCCTGGGCTGGGCCTGGGCTGGGCCTGGGCTGGGCCTGGGCTGGGCCTGGGCTGGGCCTGGGCTGGGCCTGGGCTGGGCCTGGGCTGGGCCTGGGCTGGGCCTGGGCTGGGCCTGGGCTGGGTCTGGGCTGGGCCTGGGCTGGGCCTGGGCTGGGCCTGGGCTGGGCCTGGGCTGGGCCTGGGCTGGGCCTGGGCTGGGCCTGGGCTGGGCCTGGGCTGGGCCTGGGCTGGGCCTGGGCTGGGCCTGGGCTGGGCCTGGGCTGGGCCTGGGCTGGGCCTGGGCTGGGCCTGGGCTGGGCCTGGGCTGGGCCTGGGCTGGGCCTGGGCTGGGCCTGGGCTGGGCCTGGGCTGGGCCTGGGCTGGGCCTGGGCTGGGCCTGGGCTGGGCCTGGGCTGGGCCTGGGCTGGGCCTGGGCTGGGCCTGGGCTGGGCCTGGGCTGGGCCTGGGCTGGGCCTGGGCTGGGCCTGGGCTGGGCCTGGGCTGGGCCTGGGCTGGGCCTGGGCTGGGCCTGGGCTGGGCCTGGGCTGGGCCTGGGCTGGGCCTGGGCTGGGCCTGGGCTGGGCCTGGGCTGGGCCTGGGCTGGGCCTGGGCTGGGCCTGGGCTGGGCCTGGGCTGGGCCTGGGCTGGGCCTGGGCTGGGCCTGGGCTGGGCCTGGGCTGGGCCTGGGCTGGGCCTGGGCTGGGCCTGGGCTGGGCCTGGGCTGGGCCTGGGCTGGGCCTGGGCTGGGCCTGGGCTGGGCCTGGGCTGGGCCTGGGCTGGGCCTGGGCTGGGCCTGGGCTGGGCCTGGGCTGGGCCTGGGCTGGGCCTGGGCTGGGCCTGGGCTGGGCCTGGGCTGGGCCTGGGCTGGGCCTGGGCTGGGCCTGGGCTGGGCCTGGGCTGGGCCTGGGCCTGGGCTGGGCCTGGGCTGGGCCTGGGCTGGGCCTGGGCTGGGCCTGGGCTGGGCCTGGGCTGGGCCTGGGCTGGGCCTGGGCTGGGCCTGGGCTGGGCCTGGGCTGGGCCTGGGCTGGGCCTGGGCTGGGCCTGGGCTGGGCCTGGGCTGGGCCTGGGCTGGGCCTGGGCTGGGCCTGGGCTGGGCCTGGGCTGGGCCTGGGCTAGGCCTGGGCTGGGCCTGGGCTGGGCCTGGGCTGGGCCTGGGCTGGGCCTGGGCTGGGCCTGGGCTGGGCCTGGGCTGGGCCTGGGCTGGGCCTGGGCAGGGCCTGGGCTGGGCCTGGGCTGGGCCTGGGCTGGGCCTGGGCTGGGCCTGGGCTGGGCCTGGGCTGGGCCTGGGCTGGGCCTGGGCTGGGCCTGGGCTGGGCCTGGGCTGGGCCTGGGCTGGGCCTGGGCTGGGCCTGGGCTGGGCCTCAACTTTGAGGAAATCACCGGGCTCTGGACGGGCCTGGGGTGAGAATGTTGAAGCTCAGGTCAGAGCTGAACACAAATATTTCAACCAGCAGTTCACTTCCACAGCAACACACTGTTGCTCTGGCTGTGGCTTTTTGTTTGTTTTTGGTTAGCATAATTGGTTCATTGTTTCACATTTATAGTATACAAGTAAATATGATAGGATAGTAATTGCAAAGTTTTTGAAAATGTTTATATGCTTAACCCTCGCCTGGGTAGGGCAAAATCACTACGTGTTCGGGTATGGGGGGTTGGCACGACACCCCCCCCC
>JAXIVJ010014892.1:2500-33142 GCA_036785665.1 Chirona hameri
TCACAAAATGTCCTAGAGACTGCCAGAGGCCAAAAAGTGATTTCAGGTCATCGGAGGTCACGATTTCAGAGGAAACCATACATGTCACCGGTAACACCTATGCATATGCTCCTGAATAACAAACAGTAGGAAACTGCACAAGTTACAAGAGCGGATCCAGCCGGCCGTTTTTTTGTTGGGGGGGGGGCAAACCGTTTTTTAACGGACCTTACCTACCCCCAATTTCGAATTTCTTCCCGGCCACTTTATTTTGCAACCACACGATTTCGATTTTTTAATATTTTTTTAGGGTTTTGACCTTTTGGGATATCGAAAAAGGAAAGATGTCAGCTTGTAGTTTGTATTGTTCCGACATTGCCTTACATTGAGCAAAACTATGTCAATTGTCAGCTGTATCCAGGGACGTCGCCGATAATTTTTGAGTGGGGGGTCGGCTGAAATGACGAAAAAAAATATACCCCAATTTTGTTTATGCGTGTAGTCTTTGGAGCATTTTTAATGTGGATTTTCATGTAGGTACTTGTTATTTAGCACCGCGAAGCGGCGCGATTTGTATTTCTCGGGTTTGCCTGATAAAACCCAGAAACATATGCATTTTTAGCTTCTTAGCCTTGTAGAGGATAAGAAGCTAAAAATGTTATTAATTCAATTCAGCGTTACGACAAAACGAAGACAATGACGATGGTTTCGTTAACCGTTATAACGATGGCCACTGATGTGACGCCGCGAAGCGCCGTGAACATTTTAATTTTAGGTCGTGGAAAACGCAATTTTAACCCGCGCACTGCAAGGGGTTGATTTCCGCCCTCCCTCCCCCCCCCCCCCCCCCCCCCCCCCCCCCCCCCCTCAGGTTTTTCAAAGATAGCGGAAAAACGGCGGCGCGCAGCGCCGCCGGGTTTTAGCACACCTGTTAGGTCATCAATTGCGCACACTTTGAAGAAGGATAAAAATATCCTCGAGTCATCTCAGTGACGTCAGGTCACCAGAACAGGTCAAGTGACCCCACCTCCAAAAATGTTTGCAGTTGTGCCAATGCCAGAGTTTTTCACCGATCAGTTTGAAACTTGCAGGATGTCATGAGGGCATAAATACTTACAATTCGTTTATCTCGGAATTTTGATATCGGTGACTTAAGGTCAGGTCAATTTCGTAACCTCCCCATAATAAGTCAATGGGGAAATATACAAATGCTTCCTATTTCAAGAATATGCATGACATTAGTCCAATTACTTCTGGATCATGTTATGATAGGATATTCTTGATTATCCAAGTGCAATTTGTGTTCAGTGATCCTTATTGGGTCATTTGAAGTCATGCGAGGTCATCGTCACTTTTTTGTTAATAACTCCAGACATAATGAAGATACAGAAGTAAAACAGACATCAATGTGTTTGTCTCGTCAAGACACGTCTTCCCATATGCAACATGCCCTACTTGGGTCACCACTTGACCTTGACCTGAGGTCAAATTGTTAAGTTAACTTAACAAGGTTGCCATGTACATCATTCGAAGCGCCTTGACAAGATAAACACAATGGCGAAATAGTTTTTTGTTATCTTTATTAAGTAAAAAGTTAATAGCAAAAAACGATTTAGCAAAAAAAAAGACTTTTTTCTTTCTTTTTGACCTCTAAAGCCTCAAATATTAACTTGAGATCAAATCTGAGGACACCTTACCAATTTCATTTTCAATGGCTGGCATTTGCTTTTTACCGTTTGTTTCTAACTAGCATCATTTCTGAGATATATGAGAATTTCTGGAGCGATGTCCTAAAACAGGAGAAAAAACTGGAAAATTTTATCTTCGATGACCTCTGCTGACCTCAATTTTGACCTGACCTAAAAGAACACTAAATACTTTCGATAGAACATGTATCAAGCTATCAAGCACCTTTTTCCGCTTCTCGCTACGTAGCGGAATTTTCGAGATCTCAGGGGCGGAAATCAACCCCCCCTGCAGTTGGTGTTCGGCGCAAAGCCCCTGCAGTGCGCGGGTTAATATTGGAACCAGACCGTGAGTGGAGCCAAGCCTCAGGTAACCCCTTTTCCTGATCGCACATCTCGGTATGATGAGAAATGTTGAAATGCAGGTAGTTTTTCATATACCTCGGATAGTAAATCACGATGACCGGTGGCAGTCTGCCATCAATAGTACCTATGATAATAATAACTGTAGTTTGTATACATACCTATGTACCGAACTGTAACAAACAACTGGTAACGGTGCAAATGGTTTCAAAGTAGCAAGAGGCAGACCAGCATTTCCGCGCATAAATGGTCCTTGTCGATCTGTTGCAGCCTGGGGGAGGTGTCTTGGGGAGATAGTCCTGGCCTGGTCCCCACTATTAGCTCTTCGGGCCAGCAAGTTGGGCACCGCTGGAACAGCTTCCGGTTGCCGAGGTCCGCGTCTTCGCGTTCGCGTCGCCTTTTTCGGAACTCGGCAGACTAGCTAAACATGTAGCATGCTTTAACCTTCGCCCTACGGGAGCTTTTTTCACCTTCGCCCTACGGGGAGGGGCCTGACAGCCCCCCCCCCCCTGGTAACTTCCAAACCAAGCAACTTAGAGCAATGCGGTAAGAACCAGCATGTTGCCTGTCATGAGCAAAATATAACAGTAAGCTATTTTGAGGTTTCAGGTCAACGGGTGACCTTCCAGGTCAAGTGAATGACCTCGGTCGACCACGTCCAGAACAGCGATTTTGATCGGTTAGAAAACCTCAAAATTATAAATTTATAAATGTAAATAAAAATGAATTTTTCTAGACCAGTTTTGTCTCAGAAATACAGAAAAGGTAATTATTATTTCGTATCTTGTCAAAAAAGTCAAAAAAAAAGTTATTAAAAAAATGACGTCATAAGTTCCTAACACTTAGCGAGCCATCACTAAGTCAAAAATAGAGATATTGCTTTGAAATTTGGTTGGGGTATTCTAAATACTCAGTTCTCTCACATATATTCCTGTTTTTCTAACATCTTTGAAAAAATTATTTTGTGGTGATTTTATAAAAAAAAACGTTTTTTACATTTTTGGGGTCAAAAACCCAATTTTTTTGGAATCCGAGATTGTTATTTGAAAGAGAATGGCATTTTCCATCTTCGCTGAACTGTGTTGAAAATTTACAATAAAACTCTGTTTTATACGATTTTTCAAATATTTATATTTTTCACCGACATGACGTCATCAAAACATCATTATCTCCCAAACCATTGAATCAATTTCAATTTGTTTACAGCATGTGTATAATTGTTGTAAACTCAGCTACTGAAAATTTCAGCAAGATACACCGCATGTGTAAAAAGTTATTCAAGAAAAACCTCAGGGGGGCTGTCAGGCCCCCCTGCTTTAACCCTCGCCCTTTGGTATGATTATTGGTACGATTATTGGTACGATTATTCACTTGCTGGGTCATTTGGTGACCCAGGTAGGACATGTTACATTTGGGCGATGCATCCTGACAGTACAAACACAGTGGTGTCATTCGTACTTCTCTATCGTTATTCTATCAAGAGTTATTTACAAAAAGAGATGCCGGCTATGCGCCACCAACTGTCTCAGACTACGCAAATCTGCAAAACACGCAAAAACGTTCGAACTTCTGAACTTTTTTTGCGTGATTGCGTACTTGCGTCATTGCGTCTTTTGCAGAATGGCGTACTTTCGTGCTGCGTATTTTGCAAGTTTGCGTGATATTTCATGCGGACTTTGCGTACTGTTCCAGTGTAGCTCAGCCAATGCATTTTCTGTCAGCTGAACATTTTCAGACTACGCAAAAGACGCAAACTTGCAAAAACCGTGCGTACTTTGCGTACTATCACGCATATGTAGCCTGTAGCCTGCGGGTTGTTACAGACCTCATTTTGTCAACTCTCGACAGTTGTACCGGACATCAGCAGCACACGCACCTAAAATTTGCACATCAGTAGCACACGCACCTAAAATTCGCACATCAGTAGTACACACTGTAAAAAATACCTACAAGCCCCTCGTCAAATAACGACCAGCGCAAAAATGAGCAGGAATAGCCTTATATGGTAGGCTTATTTCTGGCTGATTTCGGCGAAAGGAGCTTGTTCTACAAGCCCACGCCTTGTTATCATGAGCATCGTCGTGTTCTGTCCTCATACAGTCACCAGGCCCCTAATCAGAAAACAAGGCCGTAACAAGACTTCTAGTAGGGTGGGTAGTTAATTGACTAGGGCATGTAGTAGTCTCTGCCTGGTAAGATAAGCCCAGCTTTACTAGCCACTGCTCGCTGAACTAATCCGTGCCCAGTATTCATACTAGCCTTCAACGACCTAATGCTTAACTGACCAGCTACCAGTCAGTCCACCGGCCAGCCGTGCTCCAGCTGCTGCCGAGGTAAGCTGAAAAGATTAAAACGCACTGCAATACTTTTTATTAAGCAAATACATGTCTCCATCATACAACACCTTGGTCGACCGTCACCAAAGGCATCACGACGCTAGGCACCCAGACACTCGTACCGACAAGCCGGAGGGATGATCCGATATCGGGGACTCCGGAGCTGACTTATTAAAAAATGACACATTTATAACATGAAGGCACAACAGCAAGGCAGCTTTCAGGAGGGTCGCGCAACCCTTACGCCTCGATTTAACGTTAGCCCTTGGGCAACGGAGAAGCACAGCTTTTAGGCCTCTTGGTTCATAAACATGAATACAGTGACATGACAACATGGTAACTCTGGCACGTCTTCGCAACCGGAACTGTAGAAACATGTCTTTCATTTATTTCATGCCGATGCGCAAAGGCGGATTAAGGAGCAGGACGCGACATACGCTCAGGCGCGTCATGGCAGCTTCTAATCGTAGAAGCTGAAGGCTTTTACGCCGACACGCAGACACCAACATCGCTATTCAACACCAGCTCCTCCTGACCTGTTTGACGGCCCCTGGCAGGAGGCGGGACCTCAGGCAGCTCTCCTCGTCCTGCTGCAATCGGTAGCGGTCGCTCAGCATGAGCAGCAGCATCTCCAGCAGCACCATGGAACAGGCCCTGACTGAGGTGCTCCGAGCCGGTGACGTAGACGGCGGGCGGTGGCGACTCCAGCGCACCTCGGGGGGAGGGCAGGGGCGTCGCCGATAATTTTTGAGTGGGGGGTCGGCGGAAGGGACGAAAAAATATACCCCATTGCTATGCGTGTATTTAAGCCATGGCAGCATTTTTAATATGGTTTTCATGTTATAGTAGGTACTTGTAATTTAACGCCACCAAGCGGCGCTAAATTTTAAGGGTTTACCTGATAAAACCCTAATATGGGCGGTGGGACTTGTAGAGGATAAGAAGCTAAAAATGTTATTCATTCAATTCACCGTTACAACGAAGCGAAGACGATGATGATGACTTCGTTCTGACGATGGCCACCGATGCGACGCCGCGAAGCCAGGTACTTATATTCCTGGTTGTACAACTCGGTATGATGACAAATATTTAAATTAACGTAGTTTTTCATATACATATTACTCGGATAGTAAATCAACGATGACCGGTGGCAGTCAGCGCTCAATAGTACACAGAACGACTTTTCCGCGCATGAATGGTCCCTGTGGATCTGGAGGAGCCTGGGGCGAGATGGTTTGGGGAGATGGTCCTGGGCTGGTCCCACTATTAGCTCTTCGGCCAAGCAAGTTGGGCACCGCTGGAGCAGCGTCGCCTTTTGTCCGCGTCTTTGCGTTCGCGTCGCCTTTTTTCGGAACTCGGCAGACTAGCTAAACATGTAGCCCGCTTGAAAGTTCATATTTTATGAAGTGAGTGGGCCTGGGGCTAGTCAATTAGGTACCGGCGAGGAGAGCCTCTGCCAGACACTTAATGGAATTAATTTTCCAAATTTGTATATGCAATTGCGAAACTTGTGTCATGCCGCGAGGTGGCGCGAAATTTGACAGTGTTTTGACTGTGGCTAGCTGGATTTTGACTGCTGCAATTTTGGGATGCCCAGTACCGTTATAAAAACGCAAATGTATTAGACTTCACGTCTGGGGGGGGGGGCAAACATAGTTTGCCCCCCGCCCCCTTATACAGGCTTGGGGGGGGGCGTGGCCCCGTTCGCCCCTCCCTCCCCCCCCCCCCCCCCCCCTGGATCCGCCCTTGACAAGTTACAAGCATCGATACTACGGGACGCCAGTTGTGCCTGACATGATCTTGAGAAACAGGTCATACATAGGTCACGGTTCATGAGGGGAAGAAGTTTACAATTGTCAGAGTTTGTGTTAAATTGTTCAAACGTACGGTACTAGTACCCAGAGCTGCATAATCGTACGCAATTTCAACGCAGTTTCAAAATATGACGTCATGAGTTATCCAAACTTTAGATGGCATAAGTCAGTCAAAAGTGGAGATATTAGTTTTAAATGTGGTATGGTAGTTACCTAAGTATGGTTCTCTGACATATCTTTCGTTTTTTTATATTTTAGAAAATTTTGATTTTGTGATTGCAGGAGCTTTCACAAAATCAAAAACAACAAAAAACAACAAAAAAAACAGCAGGAGCCCCCCCCCCCCCCCCCAAAAAAAAAACACTTTTTGTTTTGTTTTTGTGGGTAAAAAAAATCAGATATGGCCCTGCAATTCGTAGCCCTTGCAATTTGCTATCTTTTGGCATTTTTCGATTGCATTTTGCTTCAAATGTGGCATTTGTACGGCCTGGCAAAGTTGAGCTGATTTGGGTGTAAAACTCGTGTGTAGTGACGTCACTAAATTCGCTATTACTCGAAACATTTTCGACGACATTTCTTACTTTTTGCACACAAGACGTAACAATGAGAAGATGTCCGAGAGTTTCACTTTGATAGCGCTATTAGTAAATAGTTTTTTAGCTATTGTGAAAATTCATCAGGGGGGACGTTAAACGCCCCCCCCCCCCCCCCAGTCAATGGCGGGTTAAGTTAAAGTTAATTGTTGATAATCACGATGGGTTCCCGTGAAACAGTAATTTGTGGTTATTGTGATGTGAACGCTAGTTCTTGGAAAGGAAAACCACAGTATTTAAATCAGCACATCAAAAGAAAACATGCTCAGCGCTTATCGGAATTCGGCAAGAAACCGCGAGTGCGCAATCCATTCTGGGACTAGTTCTTTTCTACACAGGCTGGTGGTGATGCAACAGGTAATGTCCAAGGCTGAGTCAAGGGCTGGGTCTTTAATTCTGGCTCATTTTCGAGGGTGGGTCCAAAATGACGAACATGTTGGTGTGTGTGTGGGGGGCAAGGCCCTAGATACGGTGTGTGGGGGGCAAGGCCCTAGATACGGGGGGGGGGGGTGATACTTCAGTAAGCACCTCCCCAGTTTATCGTAGTCTTGAGGTACCTATTAGAAGAAGAATTAGTCAGCTGACAGTATATTTTATTGCAGAGTGAAAATGCCGCAGAATAATTGCGCGAGCCGGTGATTGACACCAAAGGTCACGTCGTGGTGGCTGCGCGGCTGACCTTCGGTCTTAAATACAAGTCCTGCGCTCCGCCAGGGACGGAGGTTTAGTGAGAGCGTGATAGGCAGGAACGTAGGAACGTCACGAAAAGTGTGTTTGTGGGGGGTCTGTGAAACTTTGATCTCGTTTTGGAAGAACCCCAATCCCCCCCCCCCCCCTATGGACGATTTCTTTGCAGATTTGGGCTGTTCTCGTCTTGGCGAAACTTTTGCCATCAAAACCTTTTCTCACCAAGCAAAAAACAATATTGTATCCCCAAAATGATCGAAAAATGAGGGCCACCCCCCCTCCCCTTCCCCCCCCCCCCCCCCCTTCCCCCGTTCCTACGCCTATGGACTGATAGGGTTTAGTCGTCGACTTGTGTTTTCACTCTGCAATCAAACATACCGTCAGCCGACTAATTCTTCTTCTAATAGATACCTCAAGACTACGATAAACTGGGGAGGTGCGTTACTGAAGTATGTGGGGGGAGGTCCCCAAAAGATATCGCATAATTATAAAAAAGACATAGGATTTTGCTTCCTTATGCGTGAATAGCTGATTCCAAGTAAACTACCCTTAGTAAAAGCTACGAATATTTTATTTTAACCCTCGCCCTGGTGTGTGGGGGTCATTTTGACCCCCCTCTTTCCTGGGTTTTTTTTCAAAAATAGCGGAAAAACGGCGGCGGGCATCGCCGCCAATTTTTTTTAAGGTATTTGAGCGTCAATTACCCATATTGTGTGAAAGTTTTGACCTCATGTCATCTCAGGTCAGGTCATCAGGTCCCATCAAGTGACCTTACCTAAACAAAAAATGTAGTCGTGCCAGAGCCACAGTCTTTGTCCCAGAGATTTGAAACCTGCAGGATTTCATAATCAATCAATCAATCAGTGTATTAAAAACCATCCACGAGGTGGCTATTCTGGTTTCATGTCAGTGTTACAAATAATATACAAAATACGATAAAAACGAGTACACTTCACTACACTACATCGGTAAAATCACACTTCGCATAGCGGTCTTAAAACCATCCAATGAATGGGCGGCACAAGCTTGTGGTGGCAGGCGGTTCCAGACAACTGCAGCCCGATACGAAAAAGCCTTCTGAGAGGCGGTCAATCTGCACTTGTGCAGGTGGAGGCTACCTCGATCAGAGGCGCGCGTCTCGCGTGTGGAAACAGCGGCACGTGGGGTGAACATAGCGCGTATCTCGGGTGGCGCTCCCTCCTCTCTGAGCGCCTTAAACCTAATGTCATAATGTCATAAGTACCTACAATTCGTTTATCTCGTTTTTTATATCGGGGACCTTCGGTCAGGTCAATTTCGGGACCCATTATAAGTTCATGGAAAAATATGAAAATGCTTCCTATTCAGAGAATATGCATTAGATCAGGCAAATTCTTTCAGAATCATGCTATTTTAGCTCATTCTTGATGACCCAGGTGCAATTCTTGCTCAGTGATCTCTGCAAGATCAGCTGAGGTCATCTGAGGTCACCAGCACTTGTGTGCCAATAACTCTTGACATAATACAAATAGAGACGTGCGAATGACACCACCGTGTTTGCATCGTCGAGTTGCGTCGCCACATTTGCAAAAAGTCGCAAAAAGAGTTGAGTCATTGAGTGTTTTTTTTTGTCAAAAAGTTTTTCGACAATAACTTCGTTATCTATAGTAAAGATAGGGCAATACCCTTAATGTCTTCGTATTTGTCTCGTCGAGGCCATGGGCGGATCCAGCCGGCCGTTTGGGGGCAACCCATTTTTGGCGGACCTTACCTACCCCAATTTCGAATTTCTTCCCGGATTTGGGCCACTTTATTTTGCAACCACACGATTTCTAATGATTTCTTTATTTAGATATTTTGGTGTTCTTTAGCTTTTCGACCTTTTGGGATATCGAAAAAGGAAAGATGTCAGCTTGCAGTTTGTATTGTTCCGATATTGCCTTACACTGAGCAAAACTATGTCAATTGTCAGCTGTACCCAGGGGCGTCGCCGATAATTTTTGAGTGGGTGGGTCGGATGAAATGACGAGAAAAAATTACCCCATTTTTGTATTCGTGTATTTAAGCCTTTGCAGCATTTTTAATGTGGATTTTCATGTTATAGTAGGTACTTGTTATTTAGCGCCGCGAAGCGGCACGAAATTGCTACGGGCTTGCCTGATAAAACCCAGAAACATAGGCGGTAGGCCTAGTAGAGAATAAGAAGCTAATCATGCTATTGATTCAATTCACCGTTACAACGAACCGAAAATGATGGTGATGGCTTCGTTATGACGATGGCCACCGATGTGACGCCGCTCGCGACATCGGTAGCCATCGAAATTTTTATTTTAGGTCGTGGAAAAACAATTTTAATATTGGAACCAGACCATGAGTGGAGCCAAGCCTCAGGTGACCCCTATTCCTGGTTGCACATCTCGGTATGATGAAAAATATTAAAATTAAGGTAGTTTTTCATATACATATTCTTTGGATTGTAAATCACGATGACCGGTGGCAGTCAGCGCCCAATAGTACATACTAGTGCTAACCCGTCTGCTCCGCTGGACGATTGTATACACTATGCAGGTCAAGTGGTGGTTACTACCTGTGGCACACTCGTCGTACCCAATGGCGGCGCCACCATAGGGGCAGGGGTGGCAGACTGCCAACCCTGCCGTGACACTGGGGTCGCATTGCCACCCCTAAAATTTAGGCCACTGTCAAAATTTTGCCACCCCTAAAATTTAGGCCACTGTCAAAATTGTACTGGTGATGTTTTGCGAAATTTGTGGATTCCGGCCGCTGAGAACATATGGAACAGTTCCCTTCATCGACCAATGCAAATTGTAGTCACGTTAGCCTATATTGTTATTCAAATTACACTATCTAGTCATGACCATAATATTCGCCAATTTGACCGAAACTTTCGTTCTGTATCTGGTAATCTAACTTGACTTATCTAACCGAGAGCACGCCAATGCAACAGCTGTGCCGGCACCACTGGGCGGAGCAGGACAGGGCGGCGGCACCGGGCAGAGCAGGGCCAGACAGGGCGGGGCAGGGTATCGCGGGGCAGGACAGGGCGAGACAAAGGCGGAGCAGAGGCAAGACAGGACAGGGCAGGACAGGGCAGGACAGGGCAGTACAGGGCAGGACAGGGCAGGACATGGCAGGACAGGGCAGGACAGGGCAGGACAGGGCAGGACAAAGGCGGAGCAGAGGCAAGACAGAGCAGGGCAGGGCAGGGCAGGGCAGGACAGGGCAGGACAGGGCAGGACAGGGCAGGACAGGGCAGGACAGGGCAGGACAGGGCAGGACAGGGCAGGGTAGGGCAGGGCAGGGCAGAGCAGGGCAGGGCAGGGCAGGGCAGGGCAGGGCAGGGCAGGACAGGGCAGGGCAGGGCAGGGCAGGGCAGGGCGGGCAGGGCAGGGCAGGGCAGGGCAGGGCAGGGCAGGGCAGGGCAGGGCAGGGCAGGGCAGGGCTGGACAGGACAGGGCAGGACAGGGCAGGGCAGGACAGGGCAGGACAGGGCAGGACAGGGCAGGACAGGGCAGGACAGGGCAGGACAGGGCAGGACAGGGCAGGACAGGATGGGACAAAGGCGGGGCAGAGGCAATACAGGGCAGGGCATAGCAGGGCAGGGCAGGGCAGGGCAGGGCAGGGCAGGGCAGGGCAGGGCAGGGCAGGGCAGGGCAGGGCAGGGCAGGGCAGGGCAGGGCAGGGAAGGGCAGGGCAGGGCAGGGCAGGACAGGACAGGGCAGGGCAGGGGAGGTCATGGCAGGACAGGACAAGACAGGACAGGACAGGGCTGGACAGGGCAGGACAGGGCAGGACAGGGCAGGACAGGGCAGGACAGGGCAGGACAGGGCAGGACAGGGCAGGGCAGGACAGGACAGGGCAGGACAGGGCAGGACAGGGCAGGACAGTGCAGGAGTGCAGGACAGGGCAGGACAGGGCAGGACAGGGCAGGGCAGGGCAGGACAAGGCAGGGCAGAGCAAGGCAAGGCAGGACAAGGCAAGGCAGAGATGGGGCAGGACAAGACAGATGTGGGGAAGGGCAGGGCAGGGGAGAGGCAGGGGAGGACAGACGCGTAATATTTTAATTATATAAAACAAATACATATTCATGTCGACCCGTGCATTGCCGGGGCTCGCGCCAACCACAAACTGCCGGGGCGGATAGCCGCCCCCCCCCCCCCCCCTAATATCTCGAAAACTACACAGCGTAGCGTTAAGTGGAAAACGGCATTGGATAACTCGAGACAAGCTCTATTGAAAGTATACCGGCCATTGTTTAGGTCAAGTCAATATTGAGGTCACCAGAGATCATCAAAGGTCAAATTCGGCTATATATGGGTGTCCTTAACAAAACCGCCTTAATATCGATAAGGACAAAACAAGGACAGAGGCATGTGACAAGTCTCATCCAAATTGACCTAAGGTCAATATTTGTGTCAGCAAAAGCCATTGAATATGCAAAATTCTACAAATCGCCGAATTGTTTTTAAGGAATAACTTTTGACAAAAGTATGAAAGAGTAAACCAGATTTCACCATTGTTTGTCTCGTCGAGACGCATCGACTGCAATTTTGGGGAACCTAGTTAGGTCATATCCAAAAATTTACCTGACCTGAGATCATGTCAAGATCAGGTAAAGGTCAACTCTTACATTATTTGTTTCGTCTCGACAATCCAAATACAATAGTGAAAATTGCATTGCTGTACCATGATTTGGTAAAGAATTCTTAAATAAAAACTGTACGTGACCTGGGGGTCACCTGAGTTGACCTCGTAGAATTCAAAGAACGTAAATTTGACATAGAGTTTTGCATTGGGCACAGGAGTAGTGGATTTGGTGAAAACTAGTCAAATTTAGCCATTTACTATGGATTTATACGTGTTTTCACTTTTCCCCATTGACTTATAATGGGGAGGTCACGAAATTGACCTGACCTTAGGTCACCGATATAAAAACAAATAAAGATAAACGAATTGTAGGTACTTATCACCTGATTACATCCTCTGAGTTTCAAACCGTTTGGTCAATCACTTTGGCGGTGGCACGACCGTAAACTTTTTGGAGATGGGGTCACTTGACTTAGCCTGGTGATCTGACCTGAGTCCTGAGTTGACCTGATGTTACAAATTTCACACCATGTGGGTAATTGATGCCAAAACAGCTGTGCCAAATTTGGCGGCGCTGCGCGCTGCCGTGTTTCCGCTATAAATTAAAAACCGGAGGGGGAGGAAATCAACGAAGAACTGGCCCTGGCATTTAACCTGGAACTGTCCGCGGCACGCTTCGAATTCTCCAGAGATCCTGCAGGTTATCACCGACGTCGGGATGTCCTCTCAGAAGTTCTTGCAGCGCATGCACACATTCAATGTGCACTCTGGAATGGGAGCTCTGGCAACAGCCGGTCTGTGAAATTCTGACAGCTCAGCTCCATGCCAGTCTGTGCAGGCGAGTGAAGCTCCATGCCAGTCTGTGCAGGCGAGTGAAGCTCCATGCCAGTATGTGCAGGCGAGTGAAGCTCTATGCCAGTCTGTGCAGGCGATTAAAGCTCTATGCCAGTATGTGCAGGCGAGTGAAGCTCTATGCCAGTCTGTGCAGGCGAGTGAAGCTCCATGCCAGTCTGTACAGGCGAGTGAAGCTCTGCGCTAGTCTGTACAGGCGAGTGAAGCTCCATGCCAGTCTGTGCAGGCGAGTGAAGCTCCATGCCAGTCTGTGCAGGCGAGTGAAGCTCTATGCCAGTCTGTGCAGGCGAGTGAAGCTCTTTGTCAGTCTGTACAGGCGAGTGAAGCTCTTTGCCAGTCTGTGCAGGCGAGTGAATCTCTATGCTAGTCTGTGCAGGCGAGTGAAGCTCCATGCTAGTCTGTGCAGGCGAGCGAAGCTCTATGCCAGTCTGTACAGGCGAGTGAAGCTCTATGCTAGTCTGTGCAGGCGAGTGAAGCTCCATGCTAGTCTGTGCAGGCGAGCGAAGCTATATGCCAGTCTGTGCAGGCGAGTGAAGCTCTATGCCAGTCTGTGTGTTCCCGAGGCGTGATGGCTACCGCGGCGGCACGGACGGCTATCAGGGCGGCCGGTCGCCGCTTCCCGAGACGGACCCGCCACCGCCGCACGAACAGCCGCCGCCGCCGCAGCCCCCAGAGCTGCCGCCGTTGCCGCCGGATGACTGGGCCGCCCCCCGTCTCCACCGCCAACACCGACAGAGGAAGACGGAGATGCTGGCTCAGCAGGTGACGCTCGGCAGCAGACGGTAAATTCTCAGCACAAATGGGTCCAGGCCCCGGGCCGGAGCCACCCGCCCACCAGAGGACAGCCTCCCACCCGTGGCGGTCCACCAACCCGAGGTCAGCCGGCAGGTAGAGGGCAGTATCAGCCGGCTGGCCGCGGAGGCCGCGGCCACCATGACCAGTTCAACCAGTACAACCAGTACGGAGAGGAGCAGCAGGGATACTCGGAGGAGGGATACAACGACGCGTCGTACGTACGACCAACAGGGAGACCGCTACGGCCAGGAGTACCCGGAGGAAGAACAGTACAACGATGAGAACGACTACGGTTGTCGATTGCGGCAGTGACCACGCGCGACGATGGGAGGATGTGCGTCTGTCCTGCTGTTCGTTCTTCAATGTGTAAATCCACTTGCCCGCTGTGTACGCACCACTTGTAGTGTGTATATGTCTGTATGGTGTATGTGTAAAACGAACTTGCAAGGTTTCCAAAGTACAACAAAACTATTGTACATGATCCATGACTTCTGCATTGTGTTATGGTAATAGCTTCGTGATTCATGTTATGTAATTTATTTTTGTAATCAGTGTTACTTGATAGGGCGACAGAGACATTGGTGATCCATGTATGCTATTATCTGGCGAGTCGCGTCCTGCAGCGATACACAGTGTCCACATGACATCACGATTATACGTAATTAAAATCAGAACGCTGCACTAGATGTTCGTGCGAGTGTATTGTGAGTTCGTTCGTGGGAGTGTGCGATGTTCGTGCTAGTGTCAAACCAACCAATAGAACATGCCTCTTCCCACATGGTCTTTTAATGTCAATACCAGGGGGCAGGACAGGAGGGTACCAGGTCAGACCACCAGGGGCAGGACAGAAGGTACCAGGTCAGACCACCAGGGGGCAGGGCAGGAGATGCGAGGTCAGACCACCAGGACAAGAGGTACCAGGTCAGACCACCAGGGACAGGACAGGAGGTACAAGGTCAGACCACCAGGGCAGGGCAGGAGGGTACCAGATAAGACCACCAGGGGAGGACAGAAGGTACCAGATACGACCACTAAGGGGAAGGACCGAGGGTACAGGTCAGACTACCAGGGGGCAGGATATGAGGGTACCAAGTCAGACCACCAGGGGCAAGACAGGAGGTACCAGGTCAGACCACCAGGGGCAGGACAGGAGGCACCAGGTCAGAACACCAGGAGCAGGACAGGAGGGTACCAGGTTAGACCACCAGGGGACAGGACAGGAGGTACCAGATAAGACCACCAGTGGAGGACAGGAGGATGCCAGATTAGAACCCAGGGGCAGGACAGGAGGGTGCCAGATTGGAACCCAGGGGGCAGGAGAGGAGGGTACGAGATAAGCACCCAGGGGCAGGACAGGAGGGTATCAGGTCAGACCACCAGGGGCAGGACAGGAGGTACCAGATAGGACCACCAGGGGCAGGACAGGAGGGTCCCAGATAAAAAAACAGGGGCAGGACAGGAGGTACCAGATAAGACCACTAGCAGCAGGGCAGGAGGGTACCAGATAAGAACCCAGGGGCAGGACAGAAGGGTACCAGATAAGACCACCATGGGAGGACAGAAGGTACCAGATACGACCACCAGGGGGAAGGACCGAGGGTACAGGTCAGACTACCAGAGGGCAGGACAGGAGGGCACCAAATCAGACCACCAGGGGCAGGACAGGAGGTACCAGGTCAGACCACCAGGGGCAGGGCAGGATGGTACAAAGTCAGACCACCAGGGGTCATGGCAGGAGGGTACCAGGTCAGACTACCAGGTGGCAGGACAGGATGTACCAGGTCAGAGCACCAGGGGCAGGGCAGGAGGTACCATGTCAGACCACCGGGGACAGGACAGGAGGTATCAGGTCATACCACCAGGGCAGGGCAGGAAGTACCAGGTCAGACCACCGGAGGGCAGGACAGGAGGGTACCAGATAAGACCACCAGGGGGTAGGACAGGAGGGTACCAGGTCAGACCACCAGGGTACAGGACAGGAGGTACCAGGTCAGACCACCAGGGACAGGACAGAAGGTACCAGGTCAGAACTCCAGGGGGCAGGACAGGAGGTCCCAGATAAGACCAGGGGGCAGGACAGGAGGTACCAGGTCAGACCACCAGGGTACAGGACAGGAGGGAATCAGGTCAGACCACCAGGGGCAGGACAGAAGGTACCAAGTGAGACCACCAGGGGGCAGGACAGGAGGTACCAGGTCATACCACCAGGGGAAGGACAGGAGGTGCCAGGTCAGACCACCAGGGGCAGGAAAGGAGGTACCAGATAAGACCACCAGCGGGCAGGGTACCAGGTAAGACAACTGGGGTCAGGGTGTCTGATCCACTGGGGTGTTAGGGTCCTGCCCCTGGTGGTTTGATATGGTACCCTCCTGTCCTGCCCCTGATGGTCTGACCCCTGGTACCCTCCTGTCCTGCCCCCTGGTGGTCTGACCTGGTGCCCTCCTGTCCTGCCCCTGGTGGTCTGACCTAGTACCCTCCTGTCCTGCCCCCTGGTGGTCTGACCTGGCACCTCTTGTCCTGACCCTGGTGGTCTTATCTGGTACCTTCTGTCCTGCCCCCTGGTGGTCTGACCTGATACCTCCTGTCCTGCCCCCTGGTGGTCTGACCTGGTACCTTCTTTCCTGACCCTGGTGGTCTGACCTGGTACCTCCTGTCCTGCCCCTAGTGATCTTATCTGGTACCTCCTGTCCTGCTCACTGGTGGTTTGACCTGGTACCTCCTGTCCTGCCCATGGTGGTCTGACCTGGTACCTCCTGTCCTGCCCCCTGGTTGTCTGACCTGGTACCTTCTGTCCTGCCCCTGGCGGTCTGACCTGGCACCTCTTGTCCTGCCCCCTGGTCGTCATATCTGGGAACTCCTGTCGTTCCACCTGGTGATCTAACCTGGTACCTTCCTGTCCTGCCCCTGGGTTCTTATCTGGTACCCTCCTGTCCTGCCCCTGGTGGTCTTATCTGGAACCTCCTGTCCTGCCCCTGGTGGTTTTATCTGACACCTCTTGTCCTGACTCTGGTGGTCTGACATGGTACCCTCCTGTCCTGCCCCTGTGTTTTGATCTGGTACCCTCCGGTCCTGCCCCAGGGTTCTTATCTGGTACCCGCCTGTCCTGCCCCCTGGGTTCTAATCTGGTATCCTCCTGTCTTCCACTGGTTGTCTTATCTGGTACCTCCTGTCCTGCCCCTGGTGGTCTGACCTGGTACCCTCCTGTCCTGCCCCTGGGTTCTTATCTGGTACCCTCCTGTCCTGCCCCTGGTGGTCTTATCTAGTACCTTCTGTCCTGCCCCTGGTGGTCTGACCTGGTACACTCCTGTCCTGGCCCTGGGTTCTTATCTGGTACCCTCCTGTCCTGCCCCCTGGGTTCTAATCTGAGATCATCCTGTCCTCCACTGGTGGTCTTATCTGGTACCTCCTGTCCTGTCCCCTGGTGGTCTGACCTGATACCTCCTGGCTTGCCCCTGGTGGCTGACTTGGTACCCTCCTGTCCTGCCCTCTGGTAGTCTAACCTGTACCCCCCGGTCCATCCCCTGGTGGTCTTATCTGGTACCTTCTGTCCCGCCCCCTGGTGGTCTTATCTGGTACCCTCCTGCCCAGCCCTCCGGTGGTCTGACCTGGTACCTCCTTCCCTGCCCTGGTGGTCTGACCTGGTACCCACCTGTCATGCACCTGGTGGTCTACCCTGGTACTCTCCTGCCATGCCCCCTGGAGATCTGACCTGGTACCCTCCTGTCCTGCCCCCTGGTGGTCTGACCTGTTACCCTCCTGTCATGTCCCCTGGTGGTCTGACCTGGTACCCTCCTGTCCTGCCCCTGGTGGTCTGACCTGGTACCTCCTATCCTGTCGCCTGGTGCTCTGACCTGGTACCTTCCTGTCATGGCCCCTAGGGTGGTCTGACCTGGCACCCTCCTGTCCTGTCCCCTGGTGGTCTTATCTGATACTCTCCTGTCCTGCCACTGGTGGTTTGACCTGGTACCCTCCTGTCCTGCCCCCCCCCCCCCCCTGGTGGTCTGAACTGGTACTCTCCTGTCCTGCCCCCCCCCCCCCTGGTGGTCTGAACTGGTACCCTCCTATCCTGCCCCTGGTGGTCTTATCTGGTACCTCCTGTCATGCCCCCTGGTAGTCTGACCTGGTCCCTCCTGTCCTGCCCCTGGTAGTCTGACCTGGTACCCTCCTGTCCTGCCCCTTGGTTTTTATCTGGTACCCTCCTGTCCTGCCCCCTGGGTTCTAATCTGGCATCCTCCTGTCCTCCACTGGTGGTCTTATCTGGTACCTTCTGTCCTGTCCCCTGGTGGTCGTATCTGGTACCTCCTTTTCTCTCCTGGTGGTCTTATCTGGTACCCTCCTGTCTTGCCCTCCGGTGGTCTGACCTGGTACCTCGTGCCCTGCCCTGGTGGTCTGACCTGATACCTCCTGTCCTGTCCCTGGTGGTCTGAGCTGGTACCTCCTGTCCTGCTCCCTGGTGGTCTGACCTTCTGTCATGGCCCCTGGTGGTCTGACCTGGTACCATCCTGTCCTGCCTCCTGGTGGTCTGACCTGGTACCTCCTGTCCTGTCGCCTGGTGCTCTGACCTGGTACCCTCCTGTCATAGCCCCTAGGGTGGTCTGACCTGGTACCCTCCTATCCTGTCCCCTGGTGGTTTTATCTGATACTCTCCTGTCCTGCCCCTGGTGGTCTGACCTGGTACCCTCCAGTCCTGCCCCCCTGGTGGTCTGAAGTGGTACCCTCCTGTCCTGCCCCAGGTGGTCTTATCGGTTACCTCCTGTCCTGCCCCCTGGTAGTCTGACCTGGTACCTCCTGTCCTGGTGCCTGGTGGTCTGACCTCGTACCTTCCTGGCCTGCCCCCTGGTTGTCTTAATTGATACTCTCCTGTCCTGCCCCTGGTGGTCTGACCTGGTACCTCTTGTCCTGGTGGTCTGACCTCGCATCTCCTGCCCTGCCCCCTAGTGGTCTGACCTGGTACCTTCTGTCCTGCCCCTGGTGGTCTGACCTGGTACCCTCCTGTCCTGCCCCCTGGTAGTGACATTAAAAGACCATGTGGGAAGAGGCATGTTCTATTGGTTGGTTTGACACTCACACGAACATCGCACACTCCCACGAACGAATTCGCAATACACTCGCACGAACATCTAGTGCAGCGTTCTGATTTTAATTACGTATAATCGTGATGTCATGTGGACACTGTGTATCGCTGCAGGACGCGACTCGCCAGATAATAGCATACATGGATCACCAATGTCTCTGTCGCCATATCAAGTAACACTGATTACAAAAATAAATTACATAACATGAATCACGTAGCTATTACCATAACACAATGTAGAAGTAATGGATCGTGTGCAATAAGTTTTGTTGTACTTTGAGAACCTTGCAAGTTCGTTTTACACATACACCATACAGACATCTAAACACTACAAGTGGTGCGTACACAGCGGGCAAGTGGATTTAC
Source organism: Chirona hameri (assembly GCA_036785665.1). NCBI lineage: Eukaryota > Metazoa > Arthropoda > Thecostraca > Balanomorpha > Balanidae > Chirona > Chirona hameri. The sequence continues at coordinate 21,632 of JAXIVJ010014892.1, forward strand.
ACATTGAAGAACGAACAGCAGGACAGACGCACGTCCTCCCATCGTCGCGCGTGGCCACCGCCGCAATCGACAACCGTAGTCGTTCTCATCGTTGTACTGTTCTTCCTCCGGGTACTCCTGGCCGTAGCTGTCTCCCTGTTGGTCGTACGTACGACGCGTCGGTGTCATATCCCTCCTCCGAGTATCTCTGCTGCTCCTCTCCGTACTGGTTGTACTGGTTGAACTGGTCATGGTGGCCGCGGCCTCCGCGGCCAGCCGGCTGATACTGTCCTCTACCTGCCAGCTGACCTCGGGCTGGCGGACCGCCGCGGGTGGGAAGCTGTCCTCTGGTGGGCGGGTGGCCCCAGCCCGGGGCCTGTGCCCATTTGTGCTGAGAATTTGCCGTCTGCTGCCGAGCGTCACCTGCTGAGCCAGCATCTCCGTCTTCCTCTGCCGGTGTTGGCGGTGGAGACGGGGGGCGGCCCAGTCATCCGGCGGCAACGGCGGCTGCTCCGAGGGCTGCGGCGGCGGCGGCTGTTCGGGCGGCGGTGGCAGGTCCGTCTCGGGCAGCGGCGACCGGCCGCCCTGATAGCCGTCCCTGCCGCCGCGGTAGCCATCGCGCCTCGGGAACGCACATACTGGCGTATAGCTTCACTCGCCTGCACAGACTGGCATAGAGCTTCGCTCGCCTGCACAGACTAGCATGGAGCTTCACTCACCTGCACAGACTAGCATAGAGCTTCACTCGCCTGCACAGACTGGCAAGAGCTTCACTCGCCTGCACAGACTGCATAGAGCTTCACTCGTTTGCACAGACTGGCATAGAGGTTCACTCGCCTGCACAGACTGGCATAGAGTTTCACTCGCCTGCACAGACTAGCATAGAGCTTCACTCGCCTGCACAGACTGGCATGGAGCTTCACTCGCCTGTACAGACTAGCACAGAGCTTCACTCGCCTGCTCAGACTAGCATGGAGCTTCACTCGCCTGCACAGACTAGCATAGAGCTTCACTCGCCTGCACAGACTGGCATAGAGCTTCACTCGCCTGCACAGACTGCATAGAGCTTCACTCGCCTGCACAGACTGACATAGAGCTTCACTCGCCTGCACAGACTGGCATAGAGCTTCACTCGCCTGCACAGACTGACATAGAGCTTCACTCGCCTGCACAGACTAGCATAGAGCTTCACTCGCCTGCACAGACTGGCATAGAGCTTCACTCGCCTGCACAGACTGCATAGAGCTTCACTCGTTTGCACAGACTGGCATAGAGGTTCACTCGCCTGCACAGACTGGCATAGAGTTTCACTCGCCTGCACAGACTAGCATAGAGCTTCACTCGCCTGCACAGACTGGCATGGAGCTTCACTCGCCTGTACAGACTAGCACAGAGCTTCACTCGCCTGCTCAGACTAGCATGGAGCTTCACTCGCCTGCACAGACTAGCATAGAGCTTCACTCGCCTGCACAGACTGGCATAGAGCTTCACTCGCCTGCACAGACTGCATAGAGCTTCACTCGCCTGCACAGACTGACATAGAGCTTCACTCGCCTGCACAGACTGGCATAGAGCTTCACTCGCCTGCACAGACTGGCATAGAGCTTCACTCGCGTGCACAGACTGACATAGAGCTTCACTCGCCTGCACAGACTGGCATAGAGCTTCACTCTCCTGCACAGACTGGCATAGAGCTTCACTCGCCTACACAGACTGGCATGGAGCTGAGCTGTCAGAATTTCACAGGCCGGCTGTTGCCAGAGCTCCCATTCCAGAGTGCACATTGAATTTGTGCATGCACTGTAAGAACTTCTGAGAGGATATCCCGACGTCGGTGATAACCTGCATGATCTCTGGAGGATTTGAAGCGTGCCGCGGATAGTTCCAGCTTAAGTGCCAGAGCTTGCATGACGTTTCCGTCTGCAACAATAGCAAACCTTTGTTAGAATGATATATGATATATGTAGTTTCTACTTTTGGGGGGGAAGCAGCCATCTTATTTGCAATAACCTTGGAATGCATGTCTGACTGGGATCCCATCATGTTAACACATTGAAATGAAGTATCTTACTAAAAAATGGTAAGTAAATGAAATAGGCATGCAATGCATAACAGCATAGTGCTAATAAACACATCCCACAAAAAATACAAGCGAAGACATATTGGCACAAGGCATTAATGAAATCATTGCACTACAACCAACCTTTTTTTACCTGAACCAGGACCTGCAATTCTCCTATCTCAGTTCAAAATGCATGTTAAAGGTGAACTATTCCCTATACAGCTACTGACTACTGCCCGATTATTACAATAAAGCTGTACATTGCCTAGGTCACAGATTAAAAGGAACGCAAGCAAATTCCAACAATATAAACAATAAATAACAATGATAGAAGACGCAACCACACGACGAACTCGAAGAACGCGCGTTTGTCAACGAAAGGCTCAAGGTTGACTTTCATGAAGTTTAGCCCCCAGATGATTTCGACTTTTGATCCATTGCAACTTCTTAACTAGGGCGGGCCGAGCTTAGCTTTTATGCGCATAGTAATCAGGAGGTAAAACGTTATCATATTGAAGGTTTTCAGTGAAATCGTAGGGGTCCGCTCCAGATGACCTCAACCTTTGACCCATTGTAACTTCCTAACTAGGCCGGGCCGAGCTTAAATTTTATGCTTATCGTAATCAGGAGGTCAAACTTGATTATATTGCAGATTTTTAGAGAAATCGTAGGGGTCCGCCCCAAAGGCCTTGTCCTTTGACCAATTGTAACTTCTTAACTAGGTCGGGCCCAGCTTAGCTTTTATGTGTATCGTAATTAGGAGGTGAAACTTTATCACGTTGTAAATATTTAGCGAAATCGTAGGGGTCCGCCCCAATTACCTTGACCTTTGACCCATTGTAACTTCTTAACTAAGGCGGGCCGAGCTTAGCTTTTATACGTATTGTAACCAGGAGGTGAAACTGTATCATATTGTAGATTTTCAGTGAAATCGTAGGGGTCCGCTCCACATGACCTCGACCTTTGACCCATTGTAACTTCTTAACTAGGGCGGGCCGAGCTTAGATTTTATGCTCCTCATGATCAGGAAGTTAAGTTCTATCATATAGGAGCTTTTGGGCCCAATCTGAGGGGTCCGTTTCAGTTTGAATATCAATCTACAGATGGATATCAATCTGCTGAATCTGCTGCTAGCTTGACCAACGTAGACTCCTTGGACGTCTGGTTCCACTCCCACGGTCTGAAAGTAAACACAAGTAAAACGGAACTTATAGTCTGTGGTTCCCGTCAAAATTGTCGTGGCATGGCTCCCATTACTGTTCGGTACCGCGAGGATGCAGTGCGTGAGGACCCCACCGTGAGGAATCTTGGCGTAGTGTTCGACAAGTACCTCACCTGGGACTCTCACGTTTCTGCCCTCGTCAAAAAATGCAACGGTATCCTCATCGGCCTGTCCCACGTGCGTCATCAGAGCACACCTGACCTTCTGCCCACCTTGGTCAATGCCTTGGTCATCTCGCACGTTCGATACTGCCTTGCCGTCTATGGCAACGGGTCGGAGAAAAACACACAACGCCTCCAAAAAGAATCCTGAACTTTGCGATGCGCGTTGTCTCCGGCCGTCGCAAATTTGGTCATATATCGGACGTGCGTGAGGAACTGGGCTGGCCTACTGCCCGTCAGCTCTACCAACAGCACTCTATTAGTTCGCTTCACAAAATACGAGTTACTGGCGAACCGCAAGCTCTTGCCTCTCATATTCAGGCCAACTCTTCTCTTCGCTCCCGTCAGGACACTGATCCCGCGTGTGATGACGGAGTCGGGTAGGCGGCGCCTCCTATACAGTATCGCGTAACTTTACAACTCTTTACCTCTGGAACTCCGGAACTCGACTCTGACGTCTTTTAGGCATGCACTGTGTAATCATTTAGCTGGGTCTGATGAACATGTGTGTGTGTGTGTGTGTGTGTGTGTGTGTGTGTGTGTGTGTGTGTGTGTGTGTGTGTGTGTGTGTGTGTGTGTGTGTGTGTGTGTCTGTGTGTGTGTCTGTGTGTGTCTGTGTGTGTGTGTGTGTGTGTGTGTGTGTGTGTGTGTGTGTGTGTGTGTGTGTGTGTGTGTGTGTGTGTGTGTGTGTGTGTCTGTGTGTGTCTGTGTGTGTCTGTGTGTGTCTGTGTGTGTCTGTGTGTGTCTGTGTGTGTCTGTGTGTGTCTGTGTGTGCCTGTGTGTGCCTGTGTGTGTCTGTGTGTGTCTGTGTGTGTCTGTGTGTGTCTGTGTGCCTGTGTGTGTCTGTGTGTGTATGTGTGTGTATGTGTGTGTATGTGTGTGTATGTGTGTGTCTGTGTGTGTCTGTGTGTGTATGTGTGTGTCTGTGTGTGTCTGTGTGTGTCTGTGTGTGTCTGTGTGTGTCTGTGTGTGTATGTGTGTGTCTGTGTCTGTGTCTGTGTCTGTGTCTGTGTCTGTGTCTGTGTCTGTGTCTGTGTCTGTGTCTGTGTCTGTGTCTGTGTCTGTGTCTGTGTCTGTGTCTGTGTCTGTGTCTGTGTGCGTGCGTGCGTGCGTGCGCGCGTGCGTGCGTGCGTGCGTGCGTGCGTGCGTGCGTGCGTGCGTGCGTGCGTGCGTGCGTGCGTGCGTGCGTGCGTGCGTGTGTGTGTGTGTGTGGGGGGGGGGGGGGGGGGGGGTGGGGTGGTGGTGCGTGCGTGCGTGCGTGCGTGCGTGCGTGCGTGCGTGCGTGCGTGCGTGCGTGCGTGCGTGCGTGCGTGCGTGCGTGCGTGCGTGCGTGCGTGCGTGCGTGCGTGCGTGCGTGCGTGCGTGCGTGCGTGCGTGCGTGCGTGTGTGTGTGTGTGTGTGTGTGTGTGTGTGTGTGTGTGTGTGTGTGTGTGTGTGTGTATGTGTGTGTGTGTGTGTGTGTGTGTGTGTGTGTGTGTGTGTGTGTGTGTGTGTGTCCCAGCCGTCCCAACTCCCGCCCAGCCGTCCCGACATTCCTATTTCAACTATTTTTAACACATTGACGCCTTTAGTCATTCAGTGCGCTGCGCGCGAGTGGCGCTGGGGAAGTACAGTGCGCTGTGCGACGCGCTGAATCCTTGTCCAAACTTGTGCAGTGACGAATCCCACGCTGAAGTTGTGACGATGGTGGTGAGAAGTCACAGGGGCATGTGAACAATGCAACCTCAGGTACAGACACAACTCGTTTTTGATTGGAGTCTCAGCCGAACGCCATTGACGGGGGGTGGCAATATTTGTCCAATGTCCATCCTGGCTAGTGGTTGTTTTCCGAACCAATGATGACAGGGAGACGCTCAATGCGGCAATGGAATTAGCTCCATCTGCATATTTGCACGTCACATTTTTCGATCAATGTATCGACATCCCGTTTTCTGTTTTCGGGTACTGCTCAATAATGAAGTCAGCGAAAAATCCGGCAGTATTGAGAGTGCACTAGGGTATATAATGGCACCAATTGCGCACATTTTGCACTATGAATTTCAATATCGCAGGACGGCAACCACCAACCCGGTCTTAATTTAGACGACAACCACGAAACCGTGTTTTTAACCCTGGCTGCGCAGTGTAATGCGTGAGCGCGACCGGGCTTACCGGGAATGGCACAGGTACGGTACGGAGACCGCCCTTATCGAGTATCGGCGGCTCCGAAACCGGGTTAAGAGTTGCTGTGCCCAGGCGAAACGCGACTTTCTGTGCGCGACCATGCTGTCTGATCGTGCGAGTTTCTGGCGCGGGATCCGTGAGTTCGCCCTTCGACCCACGAGAGGAGGAGGTGGCGGCGCCGAGGATATGCCGATGGACCGAGCTGGCGACTTCAATCGCCATTTCGCCTCAATCGGGCCTAAGATAGCTGCCGAGCTGGCAGCCGTCTGCCACAGCGTGCCACCTCTCCCTCCGAGACCACCGTGCGTCACCACAGCCCTGCTAGTCTTACAACCGGTGACCTTACCCATGCTTTCTAGAGCCTTGAAACAACTGTCCTCTTCTAGGACTGTTGGACTCGATGGTGTGCCGCTACTTCCATTGAAAAACTGTTTCGCTGTCTCGCACTTGCTTTATCTCGTCAACACTTCTGTCATCACTTGCGTCTTCCCAAGTGACTGGAAAATTGTCTCAGTTCTCCCTCTTCATAAATCTGGGCCTCGCGATGCTCCTGGCAATTTTAGGCCGATATCGATGTTATCAGTCAAATTATGCGAGAAGGTTGTATGTACGCAGTTGTCGGCGCATCTCGTTTCCCACAGCCTGTTGGCGCCTTCACAATGCGCGTACAGGCCGTGCCACTCGACGGAGGATGCCGTGGTCGACGCTGTGGAATGGATGACGCGCCGGATCTACGCGGGACATGTCGTCGCCGTCACCTCCGTCGACCTTAGTAGAGCCTTTGACAGCGTTGACCACGGTGTCCTCCTGACCAAGCTACAGTGGTACGGCATCGATCCCCGATGGTTCCGGAGTTACCTCGATGGACGGCTGCAGGTGGTGAGAGGCGGATCACTATCCCTTCCTTTATCCCACGGCGTCCCTCAGGGGTCCCTCGTGGGCCCCCGATCGGGTTGAAATTCACCATAATTTATTTCGCGCTCGCTCGTTCATCGCCAACTACGGCACCTTACTGGGAAATTGATCCCTAACCACACACAATGGTTGGGTCCCTAACCACACACATTTTTTTTTAAACACAGTCGGCTCAGCCGTTCCAGATATATATAATATGGGTGTGCACGTGCGCACGTGCAGAGGCACCCCACCCCTAACTTGTGGGAAAGTGGCGGCTGAGAGGTCCCTAACCACACACCAAATTTGAACACAATCGGCCCAGCCGTTGCGGAGTTTTTGCGAGAAAACACTTTTCAACACCCCTCACGCGGCACGCGCCACGTGCAGTGGTAGTGACCAACATGAGTCGGCACCGGTCTCAAACAGGTTTGGTTGGATGGGGCTACTCAGCAAAGAAACCCGCTTGTCAATCGCACGTGCGGTTGCAAAGATGTTAGCTTCTCAAAAGCGTCGCCACGGGCCGGGTCGGGCCGGGCCGCTCATATTCAGATTTTCCCCCATATACCACGGAAGGACGAGCGAGCGCTTCGCGCTCGCTTGTAATCAATTTTACCACCCCTGGCAAAAATCCGTGGCGCCGCCCCTGGTCGTACCTAATTACCTATTACCCGTCAAGGGATCACCGCCCCACCAATTCCGGTGCGTCGGGACTTAGTTCCGGGGCGCCAGTGAGTTCGTGTCCGGTGCGTCTGTGTATTAGTTCCGTGGCGCCAGTAAATTCCGCCAGTGAATTCGTGGCGGATGGACATATAAACAGACAGACAGGCAGACGCTTATCAAATAGTACCTAATATAGATGATAATCACCAGTAAAACGCCTTTTGGACGATGACCGTGCGGGCGCGCACTGGTAAAGCCAAAACAGGTTTGAAATATGAAACGGTACGGGAGCACATGTGGTAGTAACACATAGTCCTCCGAGTCCTTATAGTCCTTTTAGTCTTTATAGTCCTTTTAGTCCTTTTAGTCCTTTTAGTCCTTTTAGTCCTTTTAGTCCTTTTAGTCCTTTTAGTCCTTTTAGTCCTTTTAGTCCTCCATAAAAGTTGGCAGGCCTCCATGCATGCCAACATAAAAATTAAGTTGTATTAAATTGTACATGATCTCCTGTCTCGAATCCGCCAAAAGGGAGTACGTCCTGAGCGCTGCAAGCTTCAGCGTAGAAAAAAAAACATATGAATGCTTAGATAAATCAAGCCATTTTTTTTCAATAATTATTTGTGTTCATTTCGACGTCTGCGGGTGTCACGCGCTGTGGTACCACCCCTATCAGAACGCACCATAACCCGCGCACTGCAGGGGCTTTGCGCCGAGCACGAACTGCAGGGGGGTTGATTTCCGCCCCCTTGAGATCTCGAAAACTACGCTACGTAGCGACAAGAAGAAAACAGCATTTGATATCTTGATACAAGTTCTATCGGAAGTATTCAGTATTGTTTAGGTCAGATCAAAATTGAGGTCACCAGAGGTCATCAAAGGTCAAATTTTACAGTTTTTCCTGTTTTAGGACATCACCCCAGAAATTCCCATATATCTCGGAAACTATGCTAGTTAGAAATAAACTGAAAAAAGCAAACGCCAGCCAGTTAAATTTTCAATCGACAAAATGTCCTCAAATTTCATTTCAGGTCAATCATTGGGGCTCCAGAGGTCTCAAAAAAGAGAGAAAGAAAAAATTATTTGCAAAATCGTTTTTCGTTATTAACTTTGTACTTAACAAAGATAACGGAAAAGGATTTACGCCATTGTTTTTATCTCGTCAAGACGCTTTGAATGATATATATGAGGACCTTGTTAAGTCAACTAAAAAAATTGACCCCAGGTCAAGATCAAGTGGTGACCCAAGTAGGGCATTTTGCATATGGAAAGACGTGTCTCGACGAGACAAACACATTTCTGTCTGTTTTACTTCTCTATACTTATTATGTCGGGAGTTATTGTCCAAAAAGTGATGGTGACCTCGCATGACCTCAAAAGACCCCATAGGGGTTACTGAACAAAACGTACACTTGGATCATCAAGAATATCCTATAATAACATGATCCAGAAGTAATTTGACTAATATCATGCATATCCTTGAAATAGGAAGCATTTGTATATTTTCCCATTGACTTATTATGGGGAGGTTACGAAATTGACCTGACGTTAGGTCACCGATATCAAAATTCCGAGATAAACGAATTGTAAGTACGTATGTCCTCATGACATCCTTAAAGTTTCAAACTGATCAGTGAGAAACTCTGAATTTGGCACGACTGCAAACATTTTTGGAGGTGGGGTCACTTGACCTGGTCTGGTGACCTGACCTGAGATGACCCGAGGTTATTTTGCTTTTCAAAGTGTGGGCAATTGATGTCCTAACAGGTGTGCCAAAAAACCGGCGGCGCTGCGCGCCGCCGTTTTTTTCGCTATCCGCGAAAAACCTGAGGGGGGCGGAAATCAACCCCCCTGCAGTGCGCGGGATAACAAAATCAAAATTGATTTGATGGTCCTATCCAATGGTGAAAACTCGATCTCAATCGGAGCGGTGGTTGCAAAGTTATTAGCTTCCGAAAAGAGTCTGTATGGCCGGTTCGGGACGGTTCGGACCGGTTCGGGCCGGTTTGGGCCGGGTCAAATATAAATGTGTCTAGTAAGTTGACGAGAAACCTCACGGGAGCTTCGCGCCCGCTCGGTAAAAACTGTATGCATATGTACCGAACTGTAACAAACAACTGGTAACAATGCAAATGGTTTTAAAGCAGCAAGAGGCAGAACGACTTTTCCGCACATAAATGGTCCCTGCGGATATAGAGGAGCCTGGGGCAAGATGGTTTGGGAGATGGTCCTGGCCTGGTCTTCGGTCCAGCAAGTTGGGCACCGCTGGAGCAGCTTCCGGGTGCCGAGGTCCGCGTCTTTGCGTTCGCGTCGCCTTTTTCGGAACTCGGCAGACTAGCTAAACATGTAGCTCGCTTGAAAGTTAATATTTTATGAAGGGAGTGGGCCCTGGGGCTAGCAATTAGGTACCGTCAAGGAGAGACTCTGCCAGACACTTAATAAATGCATTTTCCCATTTTCCAAATTTGTATAAGCAATTGCGTTGTTTGTGTCATGCCGCGAAGCGGCGCGAAATTTTCAAGTTTTTAACTGTGGATAGGTGGATTTTGACGGCTGCAAAGGCAATTTTTACATCTGTACGTCCGACAGTTTTTTTTGTTTTGGGGGGGCAAATAATAGTTTCAGGACCTTTGGGGGGCATGGCCCCTCCCCTGGTTCCGCCCCTGGTCAAGGCGCTTGGAAGCATATTTATGATGACCGGGCCAAGGGAGTATCCAAGGGGTACCCTGGACACCCGCGGGTACCCCCTTGGGCTGAAGGGCCCACCTTGTCTTTCGTTTGTGGCCCTTGACTGGCCAGACGGGCTCTCGGTCGGTATGAGGGGGCCTCGGTCGGCTTGAGGGGCCCTTGATCAGCCTGAGGGGCCCTCTGCGACCTGATGGACCCTCTGTTGGTCTGAGGGGGCCCTCAGTCGGCCTGGGGGGGGGGCTCTGTCTATCTCAGGGGGACCCTCTGTCGGTCTGAGGGGCCCTCTGTCGGTCTGAGGGGCCCTCTATCGGCCGAAAGGGCCCCTCCGTCGGTCTGAGGGGGCCCTCTGTCGGCCTAAGAGGGTCCTCTGTCGGCCTGAGGGGCCCTCTGTCGGCCTGAGGGCCCCCTCTGTCGGTCTGAAGGGGCCCTCTGTCGGTCTGGGGCCCTCTGTCGGTCTGGGGGCCTTCAGTCGGCCTGAGGGGGCCTTCTGTCGGCCTGAGGGGCCCTCTGTCGGCATGAGGGACCCTATGTCGGCCTGATGGGCCCTCTGTCGGCCTGAGGGGCCCGCAGTCGGCAGGAGGGGGCCCTCTGTCGGTCTGAGGGACCCTCTGGTGGCTTGAGGGGGCCCTCGGCCAGCTTGAGGTGGTCTTTGTTAGGCATGAGGAAACTCTTTGTCTGTCCGAGGGACCCTAAGGGCCCCAGTCGGTCTGAGGGGCCGAATCCACCCCCTCCCCTGCCACAAATAGGGTAGCCAGGAGCCTGCCGCTGCCACTAATAGGGTTTAAAGGGAAATATTCACCTTTTCCTACAAAATGGAGTTCTTACTTTCTCCACTCTTTCGACAATCGACAGACGAGACCAAAATATATTGTACATTGATCACATTTTGCATATAAACATTCCTATACTGAAAGATATTTCAAGTTAAAGTTGATGAGCGTTCCACGCTTATAACGGTCGGCACACAGCAAGTACTCGGTAACGAATTCACTGTCCGAGCTAAACTAGCCTGCCTACGCATTGTCATTTATCATGAAGGTATGTAATATGTTTCCTGCACTCTATCTTTCGCGAATATGTAAAAAAAAAATATGAACAGGCATTTTAAAAAAGTGCGTTGAAATTGGCTGTATAGTTTGGCCCCGGACGGCGACCTATTTAGTGTTCTCGAATATTTCATTTATTTAAATAAACTGTAGGTTTTCCCCGTGAATTTTCAACATAAAAGTATTCAATACATTCCAATGCACACATGAAACATTTATCTCAACTTTTTCCGATAATCAATCAATATACATTTCAGACAACCGTGATACATTCGGCGGATTAACCCTCGCCCTACTTTTTTTTCCTGACAGGCCCCCGAGGTTTTTTCTTGCATAACATTTTACACATGCAGCGCATCTTGCTGAAATTTTCGATAGCTGAGTTTACAATAATTATACGTATGCTGTAAAAAAAATAGTTAAGCATTTTGGGAGATAATCATGTTTTCATGACGTCATGTTGGTGGAAAAACGATAAGTATTTGAAAATGGTAGAAAACAGAGTTTTAAAAGGAAATTTCAAATACAATTTACCAAAGATACAAAATGGCATTCTCTTTAAAAATGGTAATCTCTGATTTCAAAATTTTGGGTTTTTGACTCTAATTTTTTTTTTTTTAAACAAGAAAAAAAACTTTC
>JAXIVJ010014893.1:0-33140 GCA_036785665.1 Chirona hameri
GTTCAGGCTCTGTATCAAATACGTGTGTAGGCAGTCTGCGGCTCTGTAGTCTCTGTAGTATGAGGAGTTCCAGGCTCCGTATCATGTACGTGTGAGGCAGTCTGCGGCCTCTGTAGTCTCTGTAGTAGGAGCCGAGTATCAGGCTCCGTATCATATACGTGTGAGGCAGTCTGGCGGCTCTGTAGTCTCTGTAGTAGGAGGAGTTCAGGCTCTGTTCATATACGTGTGTAGGCAGTCTGCGGCTCTGTAGTCTCTGTAGCACGGAGTATGTTCAGGCTCTGTATCATATACGTGTGTAGGCAGTCTGCGGCTCTGTAGTCTCTGTAGTAGGAGGAGTTCAGGCTCCTGTATCATATACGTGTGTAGGCAGTCTGCGGCTCTGTAGTCTCTGTAGTAGGAGGAGTTCAGGCTCTGTATCATATACGTGTGTAGGCAGTCTGCGGCTCTGTAGTCTCTGTAGTAGGAGGAGTTCAGGCTCTGTATCATATACGTGTGTAGGCAGTCTGCGGCTCTGTAGTCTCTGTAGTAGGAGGAGTTCAGGCTCTGTATCATATACGTGTGTAGGCAGTCTGCGGCTCTGTAGTCTCTGTAGTAGGAGGAGTTCAGGCTCTGTATCATATACGTGTGTAGGCAGTCTGCGGCTCTGTAGTCTCTGTAGTAGGAGGAGTTCAGGCTCTGTATCATATACGTGTGTAGGCAGTCTGCGGCTCTGTAGTCTCTGTAGTAGGAGGAGTTCAGGCTCTGTATCATATACGTGTGTAGGCAGTCTGCGGCTCTGTAGTCTCTGTAGTAGGAGGAGTTCAGGCTCCGTATCATATACGTGTGTAGGCAGTCTGCGGCTCTGTAGTCTCTGTAGTAGGAGGAGTTCAGGCTCGTATCATATACGTGTGTAGGCAGTCTGCGGCTCTGTAGTCTCTGTAGTAGGAGGAGTTCAGGCTCCGTATCATATACGTGTGTAGGCAGTCTGCGGCTCTGTAGTCTCTGTAGTAGGAGGAGTTCAGGCTCCGTATCATATACGTGTGTAGGCAGTCTGCGGCTCTGTAGTCTCTGTAGTAGGAGGAGTTCAGGCTCCGTATCATATACGTGTGTAGGCAGTCTGCGGCTCTGTAGTCTCTGTAGTAGGAGGAGTTCAGGCTCCGTATCATATACGTGTGTAGGCAGTCTGCGGCTCTGTAGTCTCTGTAGTAGGAGGAGTTCAGGCTCCGTATCATATACGTGTGTAGGCAGTCTGCGGCTCTGTAGTCTCTGTAGTAGGAGGAGTTCAGGCTCCGTATCATATACGTGTGTAGGCAGTCTGCGGCTCTGTAGTCTCTGTAGTAGGAGGAGTTCAGGCTCCGTATCATATACGTGTGTAGGCAGTCTGCGGCTCTGTAGTCTCTGTAGTAGGAGGAGTTCAGGCTCTGTATCATATACGTGTGTAGGCAGTCTGCGGCTCTGTAGTCTCTGTAGTAGGAGGAGTTCAGGCTCTGTATCATATACGTGTGTAGGCAGTCTGCGGCTCTGTAGTCTCTGTAGTAGGAGGAGTTCAGGCTCTGTATCATATACGTGTGTAGGCAGTCTGCGGCTCTGTAGTCTCTGTAGTAGGAGGAGTTCAGGCTCTGTATCATATACGTGTGTAGGCAGTCTGCGGCTCTGTAGTCTCTGTAGTAGGAGGAGTTCAGGCTCTGTATCATATACGTGTGTAGGCAGTCTGCGGCTCTGTAGTCTCTGTAGTAGGAGGAGTTCAGGCTCTGTATCATATACGTGTGTAGGCAGTCTGCGGCTCTGTAGTCTCTGTAGTAGGAGGAGTTCAGGCTCTGTATCATATACGTGTGTAGGCAGTCTGCGGCTCTGTAGTCTCTGTAGTAGGAGGAGTTCAGGCTCTGTATCATATACGTGTGTAGGCAGTCTGCGGCTCTGTAGTCTCTGTAGTAGGAGGAGTTCAGGCTCTGTATCATATACGTGTGTAGGCAGTCTGCGGCTCTGTAGTCTCTGTAGTAGGAGGAGTTCAGGCTCCGTATCATATACGTGTGTAGGCAGTCTGCGGCTCTGTAGTCTCTGTAGTAGGAGGAGTTCAGGCTCTGTATCATATACGTGTGTAGGCAGTCTGCGGCTCTGTAGTCTCTGTAGTAGGAGGAGTTCAGGCTCGTATCATATACGTGTGTAGGCAGTCTGCGGCTCTGTAGTCTCTGTAGTAGGAGGAGTTCAGGCTCCGTATCATATACGTGTGTAGGCAGTCTGCGGCTCTGTAGTCTCTGTAGTAGGAGGAGTTCAGGCTCCGTATCATATACGTGTGTAGGCAGTCTGCGGCTCTGTAGTCTCTGTAGTAGGAGGAGTTCAGGCTCCGTATCATATACGTGTGTAGGCAGTCTGCGGCTCTGTAGTCTCTGTAGTAGGAGGAGTTCAGGCTCCGTATCATATACGTGTGTAGGCAGTCTGCGGCTCTGTAGTCTCTGTAGTAGGAGGAGTTCAGGCTCCGTATCATATACGTGTGTAGGCAGTCTGCGGCTCTGTAGTCTCTGTAGTAGGAGGAGTTCAGGCTCCGTATCATATACGTGTGTAGGCAGTCTGCGGCTCTGTAGTCTCTGTAGTAGGAGGAGTTCAGGCTCCGTATCATATACGTGTGTAGGCAGTCTGCGGCTCTGTAGTCTCTGTAGTAGGAGGAGTTCAGGCTCTGTATCATATACGTGTGTAGGCAGTCTGCGGCTCTGTAGTCTCTGTAGTAGGAGGAGTTCAGGCTCTGTATCATATACGTGTGTAGGCAGTCTGCGGCTCTGTAGTCTCTGTAGTAGGAGGAGTTCAGGCTCTGTATCATATACGTGTGTAGGCAGTCTGCGGCTCTGTAGTCTCTGTAGTAGGAGGAGTTCAGGCTCTGTATCATATACGTGTGTAGGCAGTCTGCGGCTCTGTAGTCTCTGTAGTAGGAGGAGTTCAGGCTCTGTATCATATACGTGTGTAGGCAGTCTGCGGCTCTGTAGTCTCTGTAGTAGGAGGAGTTCAGGCTCTGTATCATATACGTGTGTAGGCAGTCTGCGGCTCTGTAGTCTCTGTAGTAGGAGGAGTTCAGGCTCTGTATCATATACGTGTGTAGGCAGTCTGCGGCTCTGTAGTCTCTGTAGTAGGAGGAGTTCAGGCTCTGTATCATATACGTGTGTAGGCAGTCTGCGGCTCTGTAGTCTCTGTAGTAGGAGGAGTTCAGGCTCTGTATCATATACGTGTGTAGGCAGTCTGCGGCTCTGTAGTCTCTGTAGTAGGAGGAGTTCAGGCTCCGTATCATATACGTGTGTAGGCAGTCTGCGGCTCTGTAGTCTCTGTAGTAGGAGGAGTTCAGGCTCTGTATCATATACGTGTGTAGGCAGTCTGCGGCTCTGTAGTCTCTGTAGTAGGAGGAGTTCAGGCTCTGTATCATATACGTGTGTAGGCAGTCTGCGGCTCTGTAGTCTCTGTAGTAGGATGAGTTCAGGCTCCGTATCATATACGTGTGTAGGCAGTCTGCGGCTCTGTAGTCTCTGTAGTAGGAGGAGTTCAGGCTCTGTATCATATACGTGTGTAGGCAGTCTGCGGCTCTGTAGTCTCTGTAGTAGGAGGAGTTCAGGCTCTGTATCATATACGTGTGTAGGCAGTCTGCGGCTCTGTAGTCTCTGTAGTAGGAGGAGTTCAGGCTCTGTATCATATACGTGTGTAGGCAGCCTGCGGCTCTGTAGTCTCTGTAGTAGGAGGAGTTCAGGCTCTGTATCATATACGTGTGTAGGCAGTCTGCGGCTCTGTAGTCTCTGTAGTAGGAGGAGTTCAGGCTCTGTATCATATACGTGTGTAGGCAGTCTGCGGCTCTGTAGTCTCTGTAGTAGGAGGAGTTCAGGCTCTGTATCATATACGTGTGTAGGCAGTCTGCGGCTCTGTAGTCTCTGTAGTAGGAGGAGTTCAGGCTCTGTATCATATACGTGTGTAGGCAGTCTGCGGCTCTGTAGTCTCTGTAGTAGGAGGAGTTCAGGCTCTGTATCATATACGTGTGTAGGCAGTCTGCGGCTCTGTAGTCTCTGTAGTAGGAGGAGTTCAGGCTCTGTATCATATACGTGTGTAGGCAGTCTGCGGCTCTGTAGTCTCTGTAGTAGGAGGAGTTCAGGCTCCGTATCATATACGTGTGTAGGCAGTCTGCGGCTCTGTAGTCTCTGTAGTAGGAGGAGTTCAGGCTCTGTATCATATACGTGTGTAGGCAGTCTGCGGCTCTGTAGTCTCTGTAGTAGGAGGAGTTCAGGCTCTGTATCATATACGTGTGTAGGCAGTCTGCGGCTCTGTAGTCTCTGTAGTAGGAGGAGTTCAGGCTCCGTATCATATACGTGTGTAGGCAGTCTGCGGCTCTGTAGTCTCTGTAGTAGGAGGAGTTCAGGCTCCGTATCATATACGTGTGTAGGCAGTCTGCGGCTCTGTAGTCTCTGTAGTAGGAGGAGTTCAGGCTCTGTATCATATACGTGTGTAGGCAGTCTGCGGCTCTGTAGTCTCTGTAGTAGGAGGAGTTCAGGCTCCGTATCATATACGTGTGTAGGCAGTCTGCGGCTCTGTAGTCTCTGTAGTAGGAGGAGTTCAGGCTCCGTATCATATACGTGTGTAGGCAGTCTGCGGCTCTGTAGTCTCTGTAGTAGGAGGAGTTCAGGCTCTGTATCATATACGTGTGTAGGCAGTCTGCGGCTCTGTAGTCTCTGTAGTAGGATGAGTTCAGGCTCCGTATCATATACGTGTGTAGGCAGTCTGCGGCTCTGTAGTCTCTGTAGTAGGAGGAGTTCAGGCTCTGTATCATATACGTGTGTAGGCAGTCTGCGGCTCTGTAGTCTCTGTAGTAGGAGGAGTTCAGGCTCTGTATCATATACGTGTGTAGGCAGTCTGCGGCTCTGTAGTCTCTGTAGTAGGAGGAGTTCAGGCTCTGTATCATATACGTGTGTAGGCAGTCTGCGGCTCTGTAGTCTCTGTAGTAGGAGGAGTTCAGGCTCTGTATCATATACGTGTGTAGGCAGTCTGCGGCTCTGTAGTCTCTGTAGTAGGAGGAGTTCAGGCTCTGTATCATATACGTGTTTAGGCAGTCTGCGGCTCTGTAGTCTCTGTAGTAGGAGGAGTTCAGGCTCTGTATCATATACGTGTGTAGGCAGTCTGCGGCTCTGTAGTCTCTGTAGTAGGAGGAGTTCAGGCTCTGTATCATATACGTGTGTAGGCAGTCTGCGGCTCTGTAGTCTCTGTAGTAGGAGGAGTTCAGGCTCTGTATCATATACGTGTGTAGGCAGTCTGCGGCTCTGTAGTCTCTGTAGTAGGAGGAGTTCAGGCTCTGTATCATATACGTGTGTAGGCAGTCTGCGGCTCTGTAGTCTCTGTAGTAGGAGGAGTTCAGGCTCTGTATCATATACGTGTGTAGGCAGTCTGCGGCTCTGTAGTCTCTGTAGTAGGAGGAGTTCAGGCTCTGTATCATATACGTGTGTAGGCAGTCTGCGGCTCTGTAGTCTCTGTAGTAGGAGGAGTTCAGGCTCCGTATCATATACGTGTGTAGGCAGTCTGCGGCTCTGTAGTCTCTGTAGTAGGAGGAGTTCAGGCTCTGTATCATATACGTGTGTAGGCAGTCTGCGGCTCTGTAGTCTCTGTAGTAGGAGGAGTTCAGGCTCTGTATCATATACGTGTGTAGGCAGTCTGCGGCTCTGTAGTCTCTGTAGTAGGAGGAGTTCAGGCTCTGTATCATATACGTGTGTAGGCAGTCTGCGGCTTCACGGCATGCATTTAGACCGAAGGGAATTTGTCGTTTTCTGGTGCTGACTTGATTCACCACATGACACTGAAGGGGGGGGGGAGCCCAAGGACACCAGAGCCCTCCATCGGATAGAAATCACGCATCTCCTCATCATCGGAGTGGGAATCAGTAGCAGTAACGGTTGCAAATGGAGCTGATTTTGGGAAATCAGGGACGCCATGGTTATTGCCGGAGTGCGGTATACCAACTTTCAAGTTACAAGTGTCATGTTTAAAAAAAAATGGGGGGGAAATGCTATTACGACAGATGAAGTTACGGGAAGTTACGGGACGTAAAATAAAATTATAAGCATTTATCTACGCGGAATTCCCTTTGAACTAACGACCTTCGAAACATCAGTTCCTATGAGACGGTCTCCGAGCCGAGCAGTTCATACTTTGGCAACTTGGGTGTAAAAACAGTTCACCTATGCCTCGTTACAATTTGGTCCGTAAAAAAAATGTTCGAAATGCGTATGCATCATTGAAACTTATTCCAACGCCGCGGTAAGCGAGCAGCGGCTTTGGAAGGCGTCTCTCCTGTTGAATTGTCCACCCAACACCATTCCACCGCAGCTCTGTTTGTCTGCTGAACGCGTGTCGCCGTCTGGCACTGCTGGTTGTCTGCTGAACGCGTGTCGCCGTCTGGCACTGCTGTTTGTCTGCTGAACGCGTGTCGCCGTCTGGCACTGCTCCTCTCGCTCCAGCCCCGGAACTGCACCGGATTCTGAGGTTGCCTTAGTTAGCGTGCCTCCCTCATCAGCAGTGGTAAAAACCGTGGCGCCCCAGGCATCCGCACGCGCCCGAGCGTCGCTCGTCATCGTCCCACGCCAATTACAGTGGTGCTGGTGTGACGCGGACAATTAGGGAGCTGCGCCGGGCTGTGGTGTGCGCAGGTGCAGCACAGCCGGGTCGCCGCTGACGAGCAGGGCAGCGTCTGCAGTGAAGACCAGCACATCCTTCTAATCGACGACGGACCTTCGCCAGCCAGCCAGCCAGCCTTCGCCAGCCCTTCACCGCTTCCGGGTGCGGAACCCTGACCACGTACGTGTGGTAGGGTTGTTAGACCCTTATATAGGTAGGCCTTAGCTATTTTTAAGTAGGTAGTCTCTTTAGATACACATTTTTTATTGGCAATAGGCCTCCTCCACGGATTAGGTCCCCTCCACTTTTTCTAGTTTAATTTACAGTTGCCAACACGCTCTGTCGTGTGTGGCAAGTTAGAGTAACAAGTTAGCCCCCAACTTAACCCTATCCTGGTCCTCTGAGTAACGATGGCTGCCCGGACCCCCCCCCCCCCCCGACCCCCCTCAGGGGTCCCCCGGTGCGCGACCGCGCACCCCCCCCCCCCCCCCCCTGGTCGGTTCCACTCCTTGCCCCCCTCAGGGGCCTCCCAGGGACCGACCTGGAGCTCGGCTCCCCCCGACCCCACCCCCGGACGGACCCGCTTGCCTCCTTATGTGGCGAGTTACTAATTACTTGCCCAGTACACAACGATAAACGCCAGAACATTATTAATTACACACAACAAAATCGCATCACATTAAATCTTCAAACGCTGTTAGGTGATAATTACCCTGAATTGATAGGTTTCCTCTTTAATTTGCTCTACCAAACACGTTTAGTTAATAAAATATAACAGGGTGTTTTGGCCTAGCGCATTTTTGGCCCTCCGCGCAGGTTTTTTCCCCTTTGCCTTAGACGCTGGTTTTTTTTATTATTCAGGACTTTTCTCCCAGCTAAATACATCCCACAGCCAGGTCTCGCCGAGGCGCCGGAGCCAGGGAGACTGGCAACAGTCTCCCGTTGTTGCAATGATGGCACCCCGGCTCCATCAACACTGACACTGTGTTCAAGTTTATGTGTGTTCGTGAGTGTATGTAATACAATATGTATGTATGTGTGTCTCGTGTTTTACTTATTTTTGACCTTGAACGAAATACTTAACGTAATGCAAGATATTATATTATTTTTGACCTTGAACGAAATACTTAACGTAATGAGCGTCGGGTGGCTCAGTTATTAGAGCGTCTGACTCGGAATCCAAGGGTTCCGGGTTCGAGTCTGGCTACTGGTGTAAGTCATTCGGTTCCCCGCCCCTATATTATATTTACTTTGAACAATAAACTAACGTAAAATAGCTACCCTACTCCCTAGTTTGCTCCGGGTTCAAATAAACCGGTTAACGTAATTCTTTGCCTGGAAAATTGCCAGAGGTAATTTCCCCTCCCCCGGAAAATGGCTATAGGCCGGTCCGGGGAAGAAAAAAGGAAGAAAAAAAAGACCAGCAATGTTATTCAGACGGAGACGGAGCGCCGAAGCCAGAGTCCAACGGGCGATCTAAAACGGACTCAGGTCATGAATGTATGTATGTATGCATGTATGTATGTATGTATGTATGTATGCATGTATGCATGTATGTATGTATGTATGTATGTATGCTATTTGGGGATATCTCACGATTTAAAACACTTAGCGGAGCTGAACTGTTATCAGATTGTAGCTCAGTGGATAATACACTGCTTAGGGACAACATTATCCTATTGCGGTGTTCAACGAGCGCGTGGCGCGTGATCGAAGTTCCCATAGGTTTAACATGGGGCAGCCGATGTTTTCGAACGTTCAAAAAACGGTCGAAAACGGTTACGATCTCGGATGCATATCTCGCCACCTTTAGGTCAGATCTGGATGAAACTGACACACTTTTGTAGAGGAAAGAAAGGCGAATATTGTCATAGCAGATATGGGTCTCCGCGCAAGAGGGGGCACGCGCCAAAAAGCGTCGACTGTGGACAAGGGCGTAGGCAAGGGGGCCATTCCCCCTCCCCCTACCCCGAAGGTCAGGCAGGCCCCTCTGGCTACCGAGCGAGGGCCTCCTGGGGCCGAAGGCTCTATTGTTTTTGATAGTGGCAGGCGCCCGTAAAACGCCTTACGTCGCATAAAAGAACACCCACGAACCGAAAAAAGTCGTAACAAGAATACATAACAGCACTTGATTGTAATGTCGAGCCGCTTGCTGAGGAAGTTTTCGGTGGCGCCGATGACCTCACTGCAGATCGCTGCCATCGACCTCCCGGACCAAGCTCGTGTCACAAGCTCGTGTGGGGTCGTGCGTCGTGGCCTGGCCTCGTCTGTAGGTTCCACTTTCTTCTCCGCTCCTCCAGGAACCGGCGCTCGCTCCATCAGACTGAGGTAGCTGACTGCCGTGTCTCGCACCTCCAGGACGTCGGTGACGATCAGATCGTCAGCCTGAAGCTTTTTCTGCAGGTGGCTCACCGCCTTTGTGACGTCGAACATATCGGCGGTGAGGCAGTGGACGCGGCCGCCAACCACCCAATTCTGTGCGAACCCCTTGGCTTCTGCTCTTGATTTATGATCTTCACCCGCCTTGGCGAGGTCGTGCTGAAGGCTGGCTGGCAGGTTCTCCAGGACGGCGCGGATGAGCTGCAGCAGGTGTTCAGCAAATCTGACCTCGAAGTGAGCTGGGAAGGCCAGCTTTCCCCCGGCTTCTTTCAGCTTCTTAGTTCTGGACTTAGAGGCCCTGAAGTACGTGGCGACGGCAGTGATATCTGTCTTCCAGTGCGGCAGCTCCGGCACGGCCGCCTCGGCGCTCTCCATGGCCAGATCACTGCGGTGACAGGTGCACCACATCGTCAGCAGCTTATGGCTTATGTGACCCTGCAACCGTTACCACAGTCCGCTGTTCCGGCCGGTGTTGGCTGCCTCACCGTCGATCGTGATCGCCATCAGCTTCGATGTGTCTGCTTGCACGCGATCCAGGGTGGACTTCGTTACCTCCATGAGGCCCTCAGCGCCGCCGCTGTCCGACTCGCCGACGCCAATGAATAGTGTGGTCAGCTGGCCGTCTGCTGTCACGGTGCGGGCGGTGACGAACTTTGTGTCGAGTTGCCGTCTATCGACGCTGCCATCCACTTGTATGCTGAAACAGATGCCTTCCTTCAGCTGGGTCGCCAGTTTCTCATCTTCCACATCAGCGACAGATTGCAGCATGTCGCGGTAGATGGCGGGGTATCGATAGTGCACCTCCGCCGCTGTAGGCCTGGTGGGTGTGAACTGATAGTCCCACCCATGGTCGGCCATGAGGGCCAGCAGCCTGTCACTGTGTAAGACAGCCAGTGATCGAGCCATGACCGAACAGGCCATGACCGAGCAGATACCATTTCGAGCGTAGAATCGCTGTACACGTCAACTGCCAGCTTCACGAGGGTCTTGATCGTCTCTGCGTCATGGCGTTGCAGTGGTTTCAGCCATGGGTGTTTGTCACGCTGCTGATGCCACATGTCTGACAGCTTCTGATGCCACATGTCTGACAGCTTCTGATGCCACATGTCTGACAGCTTCTGATGTCACATGTCTGACAGCTTCTGATGCCACATGTCTGACAGCTTCTGAGCTTGCACGGCAGCGTCGTGCGGGCGACCAATCAGATGATCCACGACCCGGCGGAGCTTCCCGGCGCTGTCAGCTATTATCCCTGACGCAGCGTGCACCAGGGTTGTGCTCGACTCAGAGTCGGTGAGTCAGATTTGACTCAACTCTGACTCAAATCAACTTGAGTCAGAGTCGAGTCGCTTAATAAAAATAGGGGCTTGCCTTGAGTCAGAGTTGAGTCGCTTAAAAAAATAAGGGCTCAACGTGAGTCAGAGTCGAGTCGTTTAATCAAAATAGGGGTTTGAATTGAGTCAGAGTGAAGTCGTATGGATGTCGCTTGAGTCAAGGTTGAGTCACCTGGATGCTGCTTGAGTCAAAGCTGAGTCGACTCATCCTCTTACAAGTCAAAGTCACATCTGATATAACAAACACAAAATTGGGAGCAACTAAATAATAAAGGGTCCAAACAATGTTCTAGAGTGCTTTTCAAACCCACATAAATCAATTTTCTGTCTGAAAAAAATAACTTAAAGAGTATTTAACTCATCACAAACTCTGCTGACTGCTCCTATCATAAGTAAAACAATACAATATTAAGTATGTACATAGAAATGATAAATGCAGTATATATAACCTAATAATAACCATATCAACATAACATTGCATACGAACCATGTACCATACGCGCCATTTATGTCTGAAATAAAAGTTTGCATCACAAATTTATTGAGGTTAACCCGCGCACTGCAGGGGGCTTTGCGCCGAACACGAACTGCATGGGGGGGTTGATTCCCCCCCCCCCCCCTGAGATCTAAAAAACTACGCTACGTATCGAGAAGCAGAAAACGGCATTTGATAGCTTTATACATGTTCTATCGAAAGTATTTCAGTATTGTTTTAGGTCAGGTCAAAATTGAGGTCACCAGAGGTCATCATAGGTCAGATTTTCCAGTTCTTCCCTGTTTTAGGACATCGCTCCATACATTTCCATGTATCTCAGAAACTATGCTAGTTACAAACAAACGGAAAAAAGCAAACGCCAGCCAGTGAAATTTGTAATCGCTAAGGTGTCCTCAAATTTGATCTCAGGTCAACATTTGAGGCTCCAGAGGTCAAAAAAGGAAAAAATGACGTTTTTTTGCTAAATCGTTTTTCGCTATTAACTTTTTATGTAATACAGATAACGGAAAACAGTTTACGTCATTGTGTTTATCTTGTCAAGACGCTTTGAATGATATACATGGTTAGGTCACCAGAGGTCATCAAAGGTCACATTTTCCATTTTTTCCTGTTTTAGGACATCGCTCCAGAAATTCCCATATATCTCAGCAACGATGATAGTTAAAAACAAACGGAAAAAAGCAAACGCCAGCCAGTGAAATTTTAAATCGCCCAAGTGTCCTCAGATTTGATCTGAGGTCAATATTTGAGGCTCCAGAGGTCAAAAAGGAAAAAAAATCCTTTTTTTTGCTAAATCGTTTTTTGCAATTAACTTTTTACTTAATAAAGATAACGGAAAACTGCTTACGCCATTGTATTTATCTTGTCAAGGCACTTTGAATGATATATATGGTGACCTTGTTAAGTCAACTTAACATTTTGACCTAAGGTCAAGGTCAAGTGGTGACCCAAGTAGGGCATGTTGCATATGGGAAGACGTGTCTCGACGAGACAAACACATTGATGTCTGTTTTACTTCTCTATCTTCATTATGCCGAGAGTTATTGACAAAAAAGTGATGGTGCCCTCGCATGACCTCAAATGACCCAATAGGGGTCACTGAACAAAACTTACACTTGGATCATCAAGAATATCCTATAATAACATGATCCAGAAGTAATTGGACTAGTGCCATGCATATTCCTGAAATAGGAAGCATTTGTATATTTCCCCATTGACTTATTATGGGGAGGTTACGAAATTGACCTGGCCTTAGGTCACCGATATCAAAACTCCGAGTTATACGAATTGTAAGTACTGATGCCCTCATGACATCCTGTAAGTTTCAACCTGATCGGTGAAAAACTCTGGCTTTGGCACAACTGCAAACATTTTTGGTGGTGGGTTCACTTGACCTGGTCTGGTGACCTGACCTGAGATGACCCGAGCACATTTTTTCTCTCAAAGTGTGCGCAATTGATGTCCTAACAGGTGTATCAAAACCCGGCGGCGCTGCACGCCGCCGTTTTTTCGCTATCTTTGAAAAACCTGAGGGGCGGAAATCAACCCCCTGCAGTGCGCGGGTTAATATACACGTGTCAAGATTCAAGGAGTTGTGCTACAATATTAATGACGTCATATTATGCTGTAGACTGTCAAAGACAAGCCACTTTTCAGTCTGTTGTACCATCAGCTGACTACTCTTCTTCCATTAGGGACCTCAAGAACAACATAAACTGGAGAGTTGAATTACTGAATTAATACCATTTTTTTCCCTTATCGAATGACATTAAGTATAATGGCGCAAAAAAGTGTTACAATCCAACAAGTGTTACAGTTCAACATTCTGAAGTAAGTCAAAATGATGAGTGATGTCAAAGTGTTAACTTTGAAGTGGCGGCTAGGGTCGGTGCCAATTGAAAAAGTAATAATGTTAATTATCTGTGTCACATTATAAAGGAGGATGTCAGAATTCAGATGATGTTGACATTGCATCGGCAGCACATTGTGCACAGCTGTGGTGGAAGTTATTTGTTTTAGTAAAGATCCTATGAAGCGTTTTGTTGTGAGTTATCAACAAGTCACAACATCCTGAAGCGATTTAATGGTTTGTCAAAATTTGAGAACAAAAATGTAAGGGGGGTGAAGCGTCAGCAAAAAACTGTTGCACGGGGTGGAGGTAACAAATACTTAGAACAACTGAACACTGATTTATAGTTGTTTGTCAGGGAAAATTTGAGGGATAATCCCCCTGGCTCAAGAATGTTGACGCCCCCCGTGGCGGATCCCCTGCATTTAAGACCTCTGCATTTAAGACGCCTGGACCTCTGAGCGATTACCTTTCCGGTACTTAGTCATAGTATAGTGGTAAGTCTGATGAGCTTGGCAACGGCCAGCTTCATCAATATTATTTTTGGATACAATGAGTTCTGAGGTGACGTTCATAATTTCAGTGTTAGGAATGCCCTAACGGCATTGCGATGATCAATATTCTTGGCTTAGCCAATCAGTAGTGAAATCCTCTGACATTTAGTGGTGTTTTACCATAAATCAGATGCCGCAAACATCCCAGTCTTAAATGGCGCAGCCAGTCAGGATTTTGAAGTGAACGCAGCTTGTCTAGATCTAGTCATATTCATATCATGTTTGGACGTTATTGGCTACAATCAATCCTATCCTGATCGGACATGTGGCATGACAACGCTGCATCAGTGTCTACATTGAGCTGCATCTTAGCGATCATATAAATGTATTTATATCAATGTAACCACTAACCAGTTCATAGTTATGTATTAGCCAGGTTTAGCTCAACATCATTTCATACCGCTAGTGACTGAACCGCTAGCTCCTATATATAAAAGTGTTTAGATATATGATATAATATTCTAATGAGTTTTTGCAAGTCAAAAACATTTGAATCGAAGTCGTTAAGTTAGTTGAACTTGAGGTAAAAAATTAGTCGACTCAAGCAATTTTCATATGAGTCAAAGTTGAGTCGACTAAACTAAAGCAAAATCCCGCTTGAGTCAGAGTTGAGTCAGGGGTAAAAGCAAATGAGTCAAAGTTGAGTGAGAGAAAACAAAATGTATCGTGGAGTCAGTACTTAAGATCACGTGTTTATCATGCCATAAATATATACGTGTTTGTGGTAAGTTGTATGTAAATGTATATCATACAACGATACAGACGTGTGATTATTTTCAGCCTCCACGTGATAATTGCTCGAATGCATATTGTTCCTGTTCATTAGTGGGTATTCCGCGTGTTCAAACTTCAACATATCAAATACGTTTCGTTCATTCACCGCTTTTTCTTATTTTTTATATATTTGGACAAGGATCCCAGGACCTCTAATTTTGCTCGATATATTTTTGTATCGTTGCTTTCTCTGTATGTTTTGAAGAAAAAAACAAAGCGATATTATATAACTTTTGTCATGACATTCCATGTCTTTTTATAATGATAAATGTTTAGTTTGAGCATGTCAGGATAGCAAAGCAAAATAGAAACAAGCATTGACAATGTCGTTTCAATAATATCGCTCCCGTTTGTACTGTAGGAATCATCGAGACGCAACGGACAGCCTTGGAGGACCTAAAATGGCAGCCCCCAGATATGCATCCTCCAGCTTCCCTGGCGCTCGATATACCACCCGTTACCCGAAACCCTCAACACATCATCCAATGGGGCGTATCCGCTGAATCGTACCACACCGTGCTCACCAGTCTCTCCTTGTCGTGCCGGTCCCACTCACCAGTCTCTCCGTGTCGTACCGGTCCGGCTCACCAGTCTCTCCGTGTCGTGCCGGTCCGGCTCACCAGTCTCTCCGTGTCGTACCGGTCCGGCTCACCAGCCCCTCCGTGTCGTGCCGGTCCCACTCACCAGCCCCTCCGTGCCGGTCCCACTCGCCAGCCCCTCCGTGTCGTGCCGGTCCCACTCACCAGCCCCTCCGTGTCGTGCCGGTCCGGCTCACCAGCCCCTCCGTGCCGGCCCCTCCGTGTCGTGCCGGTCCCACTCACCAGCCCTCCGTGTCGTGGTGTCCCCTCACCAGCCCCTCCGTGTCGTGCCGGTCCCCCTCACCAGCCCCTCCGTGTCGTGCCGGGCCGGTCCCGCTGCCGTGGGGGGGACGCTGCTGACTTCCCGGCGATGGTGACAGGGGGGGGGGGGCGATGCCGGCCGAACGCCCGGACTTCCGCCACTTCCGGTACGTCGACTGCGCCGCCAATTCAGCAGCCAGAGACAATCGATGCGCGCCTCTCCGCGACGGAGGCGACGCTGGCGCAGCTGGTGCCGGTGTTACCGAACTAATGCATAATTAACAAAATAGAGGATTCCATTCAGGCTAGTACTTGTGAAGGTCTGATTGCTAGCCTCTGGTTTCATTGCTGGTTCGCTAGTTCTGGAGTTGGAAAAATGATGGTTTAATTTCCGTCAACCCAGTACCCACTGGAGTACTTTGCAAGAAAAAGCAGTACATACCTTAAGTGACGGTCCATTGAAATTCAACTGATTTAACTGGTAAAACAAACACTGGTAAGTTAACCAGGGTTGGGAAAAGTTACCGTTCTTCCATTATAATCGGTGACAAAACTATAGCCATCGGTGGAGTAATCGGTGACTAATCTTAGACAGACAAGTAGGTACCACACCTTAGCAAATTATCACTTCTGGCATGATACTCGCACCTATATATAATTAAGTTTCCCAATGGAAAACAATTCTAAAGAATAGTATATTATTCCAATGAGGAAACCAAGCTTCGGTTAATCCTGCAGCTCTAAAATATTCTTGCAGTTCTAAGATAATCCTGCAGCTCTATAAAATATTTAAGCAGGCCATCACGAGTTCGTTTGTTCACGGAACAAAACATGCGCAATATCAACGATAATGAGCACTGTGCGCAGCCTGGCGGCTGGGAAATGGCACGTGAACGCCACACGCTGTTCAATTACAACGGAAACAGAATGGTAGTGTGTCGCCGTTCTGTCTCCGTTCGGGTATGCATCGTTTGCAGAGTACAGAACAGAGGCCGTTCAGCGGGGCGATAGTGATTTGTTTTGCACAAGATTTGTGTGCGGATTGCGGCTCGCAGGGGGTGACACCGCTATAGCCGCCTCGTTTGAGCAATAGCTTGATGTGACGTCACTGGAGGCGGAGTCACGGCATGTCACGGCGCGTTTCGCGGAATATTCGGCAATTCACTTGGGCAGAATCATACAATTTAGCATGTGCCAGGAATTAATGGGCACTGAGAATTCACCCCGCTCGTCTTCGTGAATCCCTGGCCGTACGAAACAGCGAACTGTAACTGGCGACTGACTACGTTGTCTGCATGAGCGCGGCGCCAACGAAGAAGCCGGCTACCGCCAGTGACGTCATCCAGTGGTCAGCCGAGTTCAAGGTCGAATGGCTCTTGTCCTTACCAAATCGGTAGGCTGCCTACTAAGTTTACGTAACCTTCTGGCTTATCCAGTGTAAATATGTGGAAGTGTTGATATCAGGCTCTTGATTTGACGTATCAAGTATCGGGTGTTCTTCAGAGGGTGTGCCATGGGTGCCATATAACCTTGGTAGTTGTGGCGCCCGTAAACCCCAATCGTCATCATCATCATCATCATCAGAGGTTGTGGTCTCCCACCCCTTGAATCTGCTGGTGTAGTGTCTGATGTGTCATGCTGAGGTGCTTTAAAGATCAATATACCCCAGTGTATGACATTTTCCTCTGATTTGCCAGTGTATGTGCTTAACTTAAACTTGGTTGGTAGGTACAGAAGCGTCACTTTGTATGCAATTTGGTAATGTTTGACTAAGGTACCTGTCAGTGTGCCGCGCCATGCACAGTATGGCAGCATATGGTAACATCAGAAAAGTAGCGGCATTGTGCACCACAGCAAAATTATCATATTTCTTCTGACGGAGCCATTAAACTTAACTTAACCTAACCTTACCTATTAATAATAACAACTTTGTCGTAATAAATTTTGGCCTTATGCGCCACAGCAAAATTTCTGTATTTATTCTGACAAAGCTGTTAAACTAAACTTAACCTAACATAACCTATTAATAATAACAGTTTCATAAAAATAAATTTGGCAATTGTGATGTGGTGCACAATGCTGCTGCCTTTCTGATGTTACCATATGACACTGTGACATACCATGCTGCTATACTGTACATAACATGGCATACCAACAGGTACCTCAGTCAAACATAACCAGGATTTTTTAGTGCTAGAGGGGAGCGGGCGGGGGCAGGGCAGCCCGTTTCTTTCCCACCAGTTTCCCATTCCCATAGGACTATTTATAAAATTCTGCTAATCATGGGGGAGGGGTGGGGGGGGGGGGGCAGACTGGTTATTGATTTGACTCTGCAAATTGCTTGCATTGCAGAAGAATCAATTCACCACCATATATTTGTATTCATGAATCGAGATTGAATCAAAACCTGCATGCAATCAAATATAACGATTCTTAAAGGAAATAGTTCACCTTCGGAAAATTTATCAGAACATGATTGTATTATATTGTTTAATACAGTTTCTTTTTTTTCTTTTCAAAAATGGTCCTACATCGCGCCAATTCACGACAGAAGGTCGTAAATTATTAAGTTTATGGTGTGCGTTATTGGTCTGCGCATGCTCCGTGCAGTGCTGGCACTTTCAGATGGTACGGTATATCATATATGCGCCGCATTTCTTCGCCAAAAAGTCAAATATCTTCGGCTGGAGAGTCTTTTCAGACAAGAACAGTTGCAGATAGGGATTTCTCAACACGGGCTACAAAACTGCTATTTCAGTTAAAACCCCATGTTGAAGGTGAACTATTTCCTTTAAAGGGAATAGTACACATTTAACATTAGTTTATAACTGAGATAGCCAGATCGTCGGGAGTACTGAGAAATCTTCAAATCTGAAATGTTTCCTTCCAAAACGACCTAGTTGCTGAGTTTCAACGCAAAAACCGTTGGGTATATTTGGTCATAAGGGCCAAATCTTGTCACGTTTCGCATACGTCATTAGTATTCCTACCGCACTTCGTTTTCGCTATTTGAACCGACCGTTGCCGAAACGCATCATGTGTTCCAAGGCCCTATGACCAGGTAAGGACACGAGCCATTTGACCTTGAACTCGCCGGACCGCCGGATGACGTCACTGGCGGCAGCCGGTTCCATCGTCGGCGCCGCGTTCAAGCGGAACACGTATGTCAGCCGACAGTTACAACTCGCCAGTGGCGCACACAGGGGGGGGGGAGGGGTCAAAAGGGTCAGCTGACCCCCAATTTATGAGGGGTACGCATCACATGGCCCCGTATTCTGGCCCATACCTGGCGCTGGCAGGGGCCCGGTCTTGGTCAGGCCTGATCGTGACAGGGGCCTGTTGCTGGCAAATTGGCGTGATATGGGGGCCGGTCAGGACGAGGGCCCGGTCCTTGCATATTCTTAATGCTGGCCCCTTTCTGGTAGGGGCTCGGTCATGGTCAGGCCCGATCGAGGTACGGGCCTGGTGCTGGCAAAGGCGTGGCATGGGGCCCGGTCAGGACGAGGGCCCGTTCACAACATGCCCCCGGTCCTTGCATATTCTTGATACTGGCCAGTTCCTGGTAGGGGTCCGGTCTTGGTCAGGTCCGATCGAGACAGGGGCCCGTTCATGGCAAAGGCGTGATATGGGCCCCGGTCAGGACGAGGGCCCGGTCACAACAGGGCCCACTCAATGCAAATTCTTGATACGGACCTGTTACTGGTAGGGGTCCGTTCCTGGTAGGGGCCCGATCAAGGCAGGGCCCCGGGGCTGACAGAGGCGTGATATGGGGCCCGGTCAGGTCGAGGGA
This sequence comes from Chirona hameri, assembly GCA_036785665.1. Classification (NCBI taxonomy): domain Eukaryota; kingdom Metazoa; phylum Arthropoda; class Thecostraca; order Balanomorpha; family Balanidae; genus Chirona; species Chirona hameri. The sequence continues at coordinate 18,625 of JAXIVJ010014893.1, forward strand.
CCCGTCACAACATGACCCGGTCCTTGCACATTATTTATACGGGCCCATTAGGACGTTCGTCCTCATTAACGTCCTCATTAGGACGTCCTTGGTCAGGCCCGATCGAGGCAGGGGCTCGGTGCTGGCAAAGGCCCGGTCACAACAGGGTCCGGTCCTTGCAAATTATTGATACGGACCTGGTCCTGGAAGCGGCCCGGTCTTGGTCACTGGTCAGGCCAGATCGAGGCAGGGGCCCGGTGCTGGCAAAGCCGTGTATCAGGGGCCCGGTCAGGCGTCGAGCCCGGTTCCTTCGAATTATTGATATCACGGGCACATTCCTGGCATGGCAGTAAGGCAGGGGCCCGGTCTTGATCAGGCCCGATCCTGACAAAATATGGCATGTCGGGGCCGTCCTAATGAAGGCCCTCTCATGACCGGGGCCGTTTTCTGCGAACCGAGAGCCCATGTTAAAACAGACTCGCTCGAACATGGTCAAATCCGCGGTCGAGGCAGGCAGAGGTCGAGAAAAGCTGTCTTGGCAATGACGAATTTTGTGAAGAAACCCTTATATTTTCGGTGTCTCATACGAGCCTTCTTTTACGCAACGTTAAGCTGAGCCTAGCCAAAGTTGGGGGCGTCCTGAAGTTGGGGCGGGGGGGGCAAGAACACCCTCTGCCCCCCCCCCCCCCTCCTGTTCCCGGGCTTATGCGCCGGCAGCAGCCGTGTCACGGACGTCTCCAGCGCTGGCTGTGCGCTGCGCGCTCTGCCGCCAGTTACGTCACATCAAGTATTTTTGGCTCAGACGAAGTGGCCTATACGGCGCTCGCTCAAGCGGTGTCACCCCCTGATGTGTTCATAAGCTATCAATATTATTGGTCATAACTTTGTCAACTTCCATTGGATTTCCAATTGAAAGTAATGCCGACACTCGTCTTGAAAATTCACATCTTTTGATAGGTGGTTCGTACCTGTAACTGCAATGTTCGCTGCAGAAGCATCCAGAATGTATGCCCCTATTATGTCGGTAACTGTGGGGCTGGCGTCACCGTCGCGGCCGGGCAGTAAAATCAAGGTTCGAGGTTACTATCACCGTTGTTGGTCTGGAATCATAGGGAAGCTTTATGACGGCACCAGATTCTGGCTACGAGCGAATCATAGGCCGACCCGATCGGACTTAATGGCTACGAGCGAATCTTAGGCCGACCCGATCAGACTTAATGGCTACGAGCGAATCTTATGCCGACCCGATCGGACTTAATGGCTACGAGCGAATCTTAGGCCGACCCGATCGGACTTAATGGCTACGAGCGGTAGGTTTTGTCCCGATCGGAATTAATGGCTAAGAGCTGTAGGCCGACCCGATCGGACTTAATGGCGGGGTTAGGTTAGATTAGGTTAGTTTCATTAATTCCGATCGGTTCGGCCTACCGCTCGTAGCTATTAAATCAGGGCGGCCTAAAATTCGCTCGTATCTGGTGACGTCATAAAGCTTCCCTATGACTCCAGACCAACAACGGTGATAGTAACATTGAACCTTGATTTTATTGCCCGGCCGCGAAGGTGACGCCAGCCCCACCGTTACCCATGTGACTTAAGGTTTTACATAAATAACTTGGTTAATTTTGAACCGATTTCAAATTTAAAATTAACAAAAGATGCTTCGTGATAGTACGCATGTTTTGCTGGGTGGCTGGTCGCGGTACCTGCAATATATCGATTAAAGTGTGCAAATGTGTGTTCTTGCATTACGCTGTATTGCGGCAAGTTTGTGATGAGCTATACATATTATTGGCCATAACTTTGTCAATTTTCATTGGATTTCCAATTGCAAATAATACCGACACTCGTCTTGAAAAGGCACACCTTTTGATGGGTGGCTCGTATCGGTAGCTACCATATTCTCCGCAATAGAAGCACATTCACCTGTAACTGCGATGCATAAGGGATAAATTTTGCATGTGGTTACAGTTTTACGTAATTACCTGTCAATTGTGAACCGATTTCCAATAGAAAATTACCAATAGATGCTTCGTTATAAGACGCATTTGTTGATTAGTGGCTGGTCGGCGTTCATGCAATATATCGATTAAATTTGGACAAAGTTTGTTTTCATTTTTGATGAATTGAAGCTTAGCTCAAAATATTATTGGCTATAACTTTGCCAATTCGCATTGGATTTCCAATTGAAAACAATGTCGACACTCGTCTTGAAAAGTCACACATTTTGATGGGTGACTCGTACCGGTAGCTGCAATATTAACATTTAACTGCACATCCACACATTTATTTACATCCACCACACACCGAAAAACACACATTTAAACACATTTGTGGGTAGGTATATCACACTTATTTATGCACATGCACATTATGGGTTTGTGTTCACGCAACGCCACTCCAACTCTACTCATACAAGGCCATAGTGTAAACATTCACACATTTTCAATCGCGACCAATATACTCGAGCGAACGAGGTTGTTAGTGTTGCTTACATGTTGTGATTCAAGGATAGACTTTTGCCGGTATGACTGCACCACTCGTTCTGGTGACGCAAGATTATTGTGACGTCATTTGTATTAATATTAATATTTTTCAAATTATGACAAATTAGTACTTGTTCGCAAAAACTAATGCCAGAACCGTAATCAGGACACTCTTTTCCATCATTCCACATGCTTTTCCCAAGGTGTACTATTCTCTTTAACAATTCAAGTGTGCATGATAAATTGTGCGACTGCAAATGCAATGCAGTCCCAGTGGCTATGCACTCATTTATACTGAAATATTATTGCTATAACAATGTTTTAATGATTATATGGCTTTGTAAGTTTCCATTTTTAATGATTTGACATAAATTCAACACATTTAAATGTTCAATCAAACGTGCATCGATTACAATATTGTTTTGATTCTTTGAATCGGGAATAATCAATTCTCAAATTTGTTATCCATGAATCCAAAGGTGATTTAATAATTCCAGTTCCAAAATAAATCATGATTAAATTGTTCCCCAAAAGTTGAACCAATAACCAGTCTGGGGGGACAGAGTGATCCAGTAGGGCCTGGCCTACATCCCCCCCTTCCCTTCAGGCAGGGTCCTAGGATGGTTTTGAAGCCATGGTGCAGAGTGGGAAAGCTTAACAATAGAGAGTTGAAAATTCAGCCTAAGAAGACCATATGATGCACTCAGCAGTCAGCAGTCGGTTTGCCAAACATGAACTCACCCGTCAGGCAGGGTCCAACCAAATGTGTGGAAAAGTTATGATATATTGGTCAAAGGCAGAATATCTGCTAGTTTAGTGTCTGCCGTGTTATGTTGAGGTGCTGAAAATGTCTCATTTGTATGCACTTTTCCTCTTAAGTTGTCCATGTATGTATTGAACTTGAACTTGGTAGGTAGGTACAGGAGCATCACCCCTGTTTGTTACCCCTCCTCCCACTCCAACAGGACTAATTTTAATCCTGCTAATCGGGGGGGGGGGTGGGGCGGGGGTGCAGAATGATTCTGAGGGGACATCTTATTTTTGTTTTCTATATTAATCGTGTGCCTTCAACGCCTGTGTTATTGTTGACAACCTTTGACTAAGAAACATATTTGAATGCTGGTGCACAATATGACAGCACATTATGTCATACTATCATGTGGCAGACGGCAGCATTGCAAAAGCAGCAACATAGTGCACCAAGGCAACATTTTAAGACCTTATTACCGCAAATTGACTCCAGTAGTCGTCGTGCCCTTAACCCCCAATCAACAAACAATAAAACCTACGTCTGTCAGTGTCATTTTGTTCTGTTCTAGAAAAGTTGGCAAAATTGTAGGGACAAAAACTGGTGACAAACTTCGGGCTTCAGAATCCCAACGGTGACGCACAGCTAGGGTTTCCCAGCCCTGAAGTTAACATCTTCCTCATGCTTCATCTTTTGGGACATCAAGAACAACGATTTGAACTCCAGGTCAAGACGCGACTATGATTGCCATTTTTCTACTTTTTCAGCTCCAGTTTTCTGGACGAACTCCAGACATTGTTGTTCCAGGCAGTTCACCCGCCTGGTGCCCTGCTAGCGTGCGAGTTTGTGTTATTTCAGTGTTATTTCAGCGTGTTATTTTGCTGGCCATTTATGTCCCTTCCACCGCCTGGTTTGATCGATCAACCACCACGATATCGAGAATGCCGCGGCTGCGCGAAACACCCGAGCAGAACTTCACTGCCATCACTATTATACACGTTTTCATCGGTGTTTCATAACTGCCACCAATTTACAGTTTTCCAGCATTTGGGCTCGTAAATCCTGTTACATGTGAACTGATAAATCGCTGGGTGATCAGTGGAATTTTTGTTGATTAATATCTCCAAAAAAAATAATGTAACACAATGTCGTCATTATGTTAGCTCAGTAGGTTATTATTATCATATTATTCATATGTACGCAACATATGTATTTTACGGCTCGTGAATTTATTAACTGTTAACCATATGCACTGTAAATACCATAAATCCATCTATCTACTATCAAATACTATCATAAATACTACCAATCATAGTCCATCCTGACCATTTCATACTCCACGCACAATTCCTACCTCCGCTCCTGTCTCCCTAAGGCGGTGTCCCCACCGGACAGGGGCGGCCCCTGTCCTGACTATTGTCTGCTTAAAGGAAATAGTTCAGGATTATTTTTACCCAACACAATTTGATTATATTTTTTAATGCAATTTCTTTTGATATTGTCAAAAATGGCCTTATATCGCGCCGATTCAGGACAGAAGGCCGTACATGTGTATAGTTTATCAAAACTATATGCATACTCTCTGAGTCAGAGTCCTGACGTCACGCGAATGTAAAAAATGGTTCAGCCAATCAGATTCGAAAGTAGTCGCGTAAAGATAGACTCGCATTGGAGATGTGCCAACCGGCGGCCGGCGATTCGCTTGCTAGCACTAGCTGCAAGCTGATTGGCTGATGGTATAGCCTCTGCCCGGGCTAGAACCAGTACAACATTATTTCGCCAGCACCGCATTCCTTCGCCAAAAATTCAACTATATTCGGCTGGATAGTCTTTTCAGTCAAGAAAACTTGGAGATAGGGATTTCCCAACACGGGCTACAAAACTGCTATCTCAGTTAAAAACTAATGTTGAAGGTGAACTATTTCCTTTAACCCTATTTGTAACAGGGGGTGGGCGGATTCCGCCCCCCCCCCCCCCCCCCCCCCTCATGTTTTTCGAAGATATCCCGAACGACTAGGACCAGACCCATGACATTTTGGGACTTTTACTAGAATTGAATTCCGCATATGGAGACAAAATTTTGCATTCTTAACCTGAACAGAGGCGGTTCCAGGGCACGTTTTTGGGAGGGTTCTGCGGCGACATTTGGCGATAATACGGAAATGCGATATTCACGGTTTCTTCCTAACTGCCTTAAGTATGAAGTAGTTACATCGGTTTACGTTGATTGCAACAAGTGCAAATTAGCTGATGTTAACACGCGCCCTGGAGGGGGGCGAAATCCGCCCACCCCTCCGGTTTTTCGAGGATAGCGCAAAAACGGCGGCGCGCAGCGCCGCCGTTTTTTGTATACCTGTTTATAAATGAACTTCCCGAATTATGTAAAATTCTTGGCCTCAGGTCATCTCAGGTCAGGTCACCAGACCAGGTCACGTGATGACCTCAACTCCAAAACGTTTGCAGTAGTACCACAGCCACAGTTTTACGCCGATCGGTTTGAATCTTGCAGGACTTCATAAGGTCATAGATACCAACAATTTGTTTATCTCGGATTTCTAATATCGGTGACCTAAGGTCAGGTCAATTTTGTGACCGCCAACACGGTTTTATCAATAACTATCGACATAATGAAGATAGAGAAGAGAAAACGGTACCAATATGTTTGTCTCGTCGAGACACGTCTCCCAATATGCAACATGACCAACTTGGGTCACCACTTGACCTTGACCTGAGGTCAATTTTCTCAGTTGACCTAACCCAGTCACCATGAATATGATTCGAAGCGCCTTGACAAGACACACGCGATGGCGTAAACATTATTGCTTTATCTTTATTAGGTAAAAGGTTATTTGGGGAAAACAGTTTTGAAAACAAAATCACCTTTTTGACATTCGATGACCTCTGGAGCCTAAACTATTGACCTGAGCTCAAATCTGAGGACATCTAGTCGATTGCATTTTTCAATGACTTTCGATTGCTTTTTTCCGTTTGCTGCTAACTATCATAGTTCCCGAGATATTTGGCGGTGTTCGAACCGAAGTCTTGAAAACTTGAAAATCTGACCCATGATGACCTCTGGTGACCTCAATATTGACCTGAAAAAAAAATGAACGAAATACTTTCGAAAGAGCTTGTCTCGAGCTATCTAACGTCGTTTCCCGCTTGTCGCTACGTTGCGTGGTTTTCGAGATCATAGGGGGGGGGCGAAATCCGCCCCCCCCCCCCTCCAGGGCGTGTAATTATCAGAGTTCCTCCAGGGCGCGTGTTAATGAAATATCATACAAATTGCAAGGCAGAGGCGGTTTCAGGGGCTTGTAAAGGATGGGGGGGGGGATTCCAGGAAGTATTCAATGCTTGGCGGGAAGACAATAACGCAATGTAAGGGACATTTATAGCTATCAAGATGTAGAAGATAGCTTCTCCTTCGATGATGTGCATAATGTATTACATATAGAGTTGCAAGGGCGTGTTCAGGCACATGAAAAGGGGGTGACTGGCATGGTGATGACGATATGCTTGCGATTACGGCGCAATAGACGGTTAGTTTATAATTATATATGCATATATGAGGCCAGGAGAGGAAACGAAGTCATTTTTTTTTGCAGAGGCGGGCTCAGGAATGGAAGAAAAGGGGTCATATTATTACAAGGAAACTAAGATGCATGGGCCTACAATGACATAACATACTGCAGTTTTCGGATGAAATATGCACCACAGGGTACTCTACGAACGATTATAGGATAATAGGCAAGTCCAGGTAGAGTAAAGGGGGGGGGGCAAGCAATGTGAATTGAAGTTGTAGGTGAAATAGTCACTGTTGACTAGTTAGTATCATAATAGCGGATACAATACCTATCAAAAGGTCTTGCGCCTCCCCAGTTTGGATCCTGGATACGCCTATGATGAAATACAACATGCACAAAGGAACTATCTACGATCAGTAACTTATTTATAGTGCTGGTGGGTACTGGGTGGCAACTTGCCTGCGGTTAATATTGTTTTTCCTATTTGACCTCTCTTTTTCACTGACCTGGTACCGCCTATGGCAAAAATAAAATACGTTGAATGACGGTTTTGTCTAATGTCACAATAACACACCATTTCATTTATATATTTTTAAAAAAACTCTAAAAATCGTTTTCTTACGCATTTATTTCACCCCATATTGAGTGACCTGCATACGCCTATGATTTTTGCATTTTCAAAAGTCATCGCCACATATTCATTTCCAATTCATTCTCTATCGATCACCATTGGTTGTGTTAAAATCAGTTGATAAACATGACAGTTGTGATGGATCACAAATACCTCTAAAAATTTCTAGTTTTTGCCCCCTGTTGCCCCCTATCAAACATTTCTTTTCTTTTTGGAAATGTAAATTGTGTTAAGGGGAATAATATTCCCTTTTATTTAGAAAATCGGACGGATAGATTTCGAGATCTCCGGGGGGCGGAATCCGCCCCCATGTTACACATAGGGGTAGCCAGGAGCCTGTTACAAATAGGGTTAAGGTGGTGTCCCAACCTCCGCCCCTGTCCTGAACATTGTCTGCCTGAGGTGGTGTCCCTACCACCGCTCCTGCCCTGACCATTGTCTGCTTAAGGTGGTGTCCCTACCACCGCTCCTGTCCTGACCATTGTCTGCTTAAGGCGGTGTCACCACCTTCGCCCCTGTCCTGACCATTGTCTGCTTAAGGTGGTGTCCTCACCTTCGCCCCTGTCCTGACCATTGTCTGCTTAAGGTGGTGTCCCCACCTTCGCCCCTGTCCTGACCATTGTCTGCTTAAGGCGGTGTCCCCCACCTTCGCCCCTGTCCTGACCATTGTCTGCTTAAGGTGGTGTCCCCAGTCCCCACCTTCGCCCCTGTCCTGATCATTGTCTGCTTAAGGTGGTGCCCCCACCTTCGCCCCTGTCCTGACCATTGTCTGCTTGAGGCGGTGTCCCTACCACCGCCCCTGTCCTGACCATTGTCTTCCTGACGCAGAACATGATCCACCCCTGTCTAAGAACACCTCCACCCCTGTCTAACTATTGTATGTCTGAGGAAGTGTCCCCCACCTCCGCCCCTGTCATGATCATTTTCTGTTCGAGGCGGTGTCACTAGCGGATCCAGGGGGGGGACAGAGGTCATGGCCTCCCCAAACGCTAAGTCGTAAGGCCAAACTATGTTTTGGCCTCCCCCAAACCGGCCAGCACAAGAACCAATCTAGGCAAAAAATATTTTGTTCTTCGCGCTGAGCAGGGGGTGTCACCCCTAAGTGGGCCATAGGTAATGAAATTGCTACTAAATGCTGCCGATGAGACGTCATTGGCATGGTAAAATCTCCTTAGTTCTGAAACGCCCCCTTCTAACTCGGCTCCTATGGAGACTAGACGGAATCCAAAAACACTGGTCGATATCTCGTCAAAAGTCATTTCAAAACTATTTGGTCATGTTTTAGCTCAGGTCAATATTGAGGTCACCAGATGTCATCAAATGTCAGATTTTCCAGTTTAAACACTTCGCTCCAGAAACCCCCCAATATATCGAGAAATATGATAGCTAGGAGCAAACAAATATAAGCAATCGAAATTTATTTATAAAAAAAATGTAATTGCCATTGGTGCCCTCAAAGTTTAGCTCAGGTCAATAATTTAGGCTCCAGAGGTCACCAAAGGCCAAAAGGCTATTTTTTGGCTAAACTGTTTTTCGCAAATAACGTTTTGCCCAATAAAGATAAGGTAATCATTTTGACCCCCCCCCCCCCCCCCCCCCCCCCCTCATGTTTGTCTCGTCCAGGCGCTTTTAATCATATTCATGCAGACCAGGTGAAGTCAACTTATAAATTTGAACTGAGGTCAAGGTCAAGTGATGACTCAAGTAGTTCATGTTGCATTTTGAAAGACGTGTCTCGACGAGACAAACATATTGGTGCCAGTTTAACTTCTCTATCTTCATTCCGTCGAGAGTTATTGACAAAACAAGTGTTGGTGAACTCAGATAACCTTTGCCGACCCTGTAGGGGTCACTGAACAAAAATTGTACCTGGTTCATCAAGAATGACTTATGATAACATTATCCAGGAGGAATTGGACTGATAGCATGCGTATCCTCGGAAAGGGAAGCATTTGAATATTTCCCCATTGACTTATAACACGCGCCCTGGAGGGCCCTGATAATTACACGCCCTGGAGGGGGGGGGCGGATTTCGGCCTCCCCCTATGATCTCGAAAACCACGCAACGTAGCGACAAGCTAAAAAAGACGATAGATAGCTCGATACAAGCTCTATCGAAAGTATATCGGTCTTATTTTAGGTCAGGTTAGTATTGAGGTCACCAGAGGTCATCAAAGGTCAGATTTTCCAGTTTTAGGACTTCGCTTCGAACACCCTCAAATATCTCGAGAACTATGATAGCTGGGAACAAACGAAGCAAGAAAACAATCGAAAGCTCTTGAAATATGCAATCGCAGTTGGTGTCCTCAGATTTGAGCTCAGGTCAATAGTTTAGGCTCCAGAGGTCATCAAATGTCAAAAAGGTTATCTTTTAGCAAAACGATTTTTCGCAAATAACTTTTTACCTAATAAAGATAAAGCAATACGTTTGACGCCATCGTGTTTGTCTCGTCAAGGCACTTCGAATCATATTCAGGGGAACCAGGTTAGGTTAACTGATAAATTTGACCTCAGGTCAAGGTCATGTGGTGACCCAAGTAGGTCATGTTGCATGTTGGGAGACGTGTCCGGACGAGACAAACACATTGGTAACGTTTTAACTTCTCTATCTTTATTATGTCGATAGAATGCTTTATATATACATATATTGTACACCAGTTGTAATGTTTGTAGCGGAAGCTTTCGAACACTACTGTGCTCTTCGTCAGCCTGGTTGGGGTACACAGTTAAAAGGTGCATTGTATGTATGTATGAAGCGTGTTTGTAGTGCTACCGAGTGTGCAATCTATGTCACGGCGAATTCGACCCCATTACGAATGTTACATATTACCTGTCTATTATATATATACATATTACGAATGTCAGCGAATCACTGCGAATACGAATGAAATGTACGTATTACGAATTACCTTTATATTGTATACCTACATATTACGAATGAAATGTGTATGCGTGGGAACCAAATGTGTATGTTTATGCGTCTGTACGTGTTTATGTTAAGCTTTCTTTTGATTTGTTATGATTAGGAGAGGCATGGTGGCTGGTATACTAATAATTTTGCCTGGTCTGTTAACGGGTATTTGTAGTTCTAGGTGGTTGGGAAGTTTAGGAAGGAAAGGTTAGGGATGTCGTGACTTCCAAATCCGCCTTTTAGAGGATCTAGAGGAATAATCCACTGTGCTTATGTATTTATAATTTCAAATATTGTTTTGAGTGTGTGAACTGTGTACCCCAACCAGGCTGACGAAGAGCACAGTAGTGCTCGAAAGCTTCCGCTACAAACATTACAACTGGTGTACAATATATGTATATATAAAGTATCGAAATGTCCCAGTTCAATAATTCCATCTTTGTGTTAATTAACATAGTATGGGTAGTTCATTTCCGAACTGGAATGCAAAGAACGGCGGCGCGTTTTTGCGCTATCCTCGAAAAAGCTTAAGGGTGGGCGGACCACCCCCCCCCCCCCCCCCCCAGGGCGCGTGATAATGGGGAGGTCACGAGATTGACCCGACCTTTAGTCACAGATATTTTATATTAAAAACGAGATAAAAGAATTGTAGGTACTTATGACCTTATGAAATCCTGTACGTTTGAAACAGATCGGCCAAAAACCGTGCCTGTGGTACGACCACAAACGTCTTTGGAGGTGGGGTCACGTGACCTGGCCTGGTGACCTGACCTGTTATGACCCGAAGTTAAAAATTTCACACAATATGCGTAATTAATGCCCAAACACATGTGCTTTTCTCTGATAAAACAGAGCGAAATTTTAGCCCTCCAAACTCGAACCGCCAGTGCCTGCGTCTTTGGCATCCCCTAAACGGAGTGGCTGGATCCGCCAGTGGGTGGTATCCCTATACCTCCACCCCTGTCCTGACCATTGTCTGCTTAAGGCGGTGTCCCTACCACCGCCCCTGTCCTGACCATTGTCTGTCTGAGGCGGTGTTCCTATACCTCCACCCCTGTCCTGACCATTGTCTGCTCAAGGTAGTGTCCCCACCTCCACCCCTGTCCTGACCATTGTCTGCTTAAGGTGGTGTCCCCACCTCCGCTCCTGTCCTGACCATTGTCTGCTTAAGGTGGTGTCCCCACCTTCGCCCCTGTGCTGACCATTGTCTGCTTAAGGTGGTGTCCCCACCTCCGCCCCTGTCCTGACCATTGTCTGCCTGAGGCGGTGTCTCCACCTTCACCCCTGTCTTGACCATTGTCTGCTTGAGGCGGTGTCCCTACCACCGCCCCCTGTCCTGACCATTGTCTGCTTAAGGTGGTGTCCCCACCTCCGCCCCTGTCCTGACCATTGTCTGCTTAAGGCGGTGTCCCCACCTTCGCCCCTGTCCTGACCATTGTCTGCTTAAGGTGGTGTCCCCACCTCCGCTCCTGTCCTGACCATTGTCTGCTTAAGGTGGTGCCCCCACCTTCGCCCCCTGTCCTGACCATTGTCTGCTTAAGGTGGTGTCCCCACCTCCGCCCCTGTCCTGACCATTGTCTGCTTAAGGCGGTGTCCCCACCTTCGCCCCTTTCCTGACCATTGTCTGCTTAAGGCGGTGTCCCCACCTCCAACCCCTGTCCTGACCATTGTCTGCTTGAGGCGGTGTCCCTACCACCGCCCCTGACCTGACCATTGTCTGCCTGAGGCGGTGTCCCCACCTTCGCCCCTGTCCTGACCATTGTCTGCTTGAGGCGGTGTCCCCACCTTCGCCCCTGTCCTGACCATTGTCTGCTTAAGGTGGTGTCCCCACCTTCGCCCCTGTCCTGACCATTGTCTGCTTTAGGCGGTGTCCCCACCTCCGCCCCTGTCCTGACCATTGTCTGCTTTAGGCGGTGTCCCCACCTCCGCCCCTGTCCTGACCATTGTCTGCTTAAGGTGGTGTCCCCACCTCCGCCCCATGTCCTGACCATTGTCTGTCTGGGGCGGTGTCGGACGGCGAAGCCTGGAAGACGGATGGTCCACTGATTATGGGAACGCTGTGAGATTGAATATCGAATAATCGCCCCGGGGCAAATAGGGCCCATCGCCACGCGCGTGCCACGAGACGTGAAGTGTGCTGACTCCAGGTCTCCAGGTCTCCAGGTGCTGACTTCAGGTCCTCAGGTCCGGTCAGGCTCAGTTCCAGGTCCAGGTGCTGACTCCAGGTCTCCAGGTCCGGTCAGACTCAGGTCCAGGTCCAGGTGCTGACTCCAGGTTTCCAGGTCCAGGTGCTGACTCCAGGTATCCAGGTCCGGTCAGACTCAGGTCCAGGTCCAGGTGCTGACTCCAGGTCTCCAGGTTCAGGTGCTGACTCCAGGTCTCCAGGTCCAGGTGCTGACTACAGGTCCTCAGGTCCGGTCAGACTCAGGTCCAGGTCTCCAGATGCTGACTCCAGGTCCCCAGGTCCAGGTGCTGACTCCAGGTCTCCAGGTCTAGGTGCTGACTCCAGGTCAAGGTGCTGACTCCAGGTCCTCAGGTCCGGTCAGAATCAGGTACAGGTATCCAGGTGCTGACTCCAGGTCTGCAGGTCTCCAGGTGCTGACTCCAGGTCCTCAGGTCTGATCAGGCTCAGGTCCAGGTCCAGGTGCTGACTCCAGGTCCTCAGGTCCAGGTGCTGACTCCAGGTCCTCAGGTCCAGGTCTCCAGGTGCTGACTCCAGGTCCTCAGGTCCAGGTGCTGACTCCAGGTATCCAGGCCCAGGTGCTGACTCCAGGTCTCCAGGTCTAGGTGCTGACTCCAGGTCCTCAGGTATAGGTGCTGACTCCAGGTCCTCAGGTCCAGGTCTCCAGGTGCTGACTCCAGGTCCTCAGGTCCAGGTGCTGACTCCAGGTATCCAGGCCCAGGTGCTGACTCCAGGTCTCCAGGTCTAGGTGCTGACTCCAGGTCTCCAGGTCCAGGTGCTGACTACAGGTCCTCAGGTCCGGTCAGACTCAGGTCCAGGTCTCCAGATGCTGACTCCAGGTCCCCAGGTCCAGGTGCTGACTCCAGGTCTCCAGGTCTAGGTGCTGACTCCAGGTCAAGGTGCTGACTCCAGGTCCTCAGGTCCGGTCAGAATCAGGTACAGGTATCCAGGTGCTGACTCCAGGTCTGCAGGTCTCCAGGTGCTGACTCCAGGTCCTCAGGTCTGATCAGGCTCAGGTCCAGGTCCAGGTGCTGACTCCAGGTCCTCAGGTCCAGGTGCTGACTCCAGGTATCCAGGTCCAGGTGCTGACTCCAGGTATCCAGGTCCAGGTGCTGACTCCAGGTCTTCAGGTCCAGGTCTCCAGGTGCCGACTCCAGGTCCTCAGGTCCAGGTGCTGACTCCAGGTCCTCAGGTATACAGGTGCTGACTCCAGGTCGCCAGGTCTCCAGGTGCTGACTCCAGGTCTCCAGGTCCAGGTGCTGACTCCAGGTCAGCTCACGCGCGCCCCATGACAGGGAGGAGGGGAGGGGAGGGGGAGCGTACGGTGGAGAGGTGATGATTACCTTCCTGCCTCCACACAGAAGTGGCCAGCGTAAGTTATCGATCAGAGTTAATGGACCAAAGGCTGCGTGGCTATTGCCTTTACGCTGAGCCAGTGAGCCAGTGAGCCAGTGAGCAGCCTTTTTCTTCAATTCCGTGACGGCAAAAGCCATCTTATAAGAGCAATTAAAGAAGAATACTGGAGAGACACTGACATCTGCTGGGGTTTGTCCGTTGTCCGGGGACCACAAGCATGCTACAAATACAGGACTGTTTTACTTTTGTGTCTTTCTAACGCTTTCCTTTATGTGTGTCAATAGGATGTAAATCCGGCAGTTACTGCCCGGGTATTTTCCATAAAATGAATTAACTTCAATGAGGAATTTTTCTATATTTCAATCGGGGTCTTGTTAAACTCCTCCGAAGCTTTGGTTTTAACTTGTAAGCTGCATTGATGCGTTAAAACCTGCAAATTACATGCAAAGGGCTGATGGTGGGACTGCGATAACAAGAAAGATACTTCCAATACACCTACAACTGTTACTGTTGTTGATTGAATTCCTCCTCGTTGATTATCTCCATGACGTAGCTACTTCCAATACACCTACAACTGTTACTGTTGTTGATTGAATTCCTCCTCGTTGATTATCTCCATGACGTAGCTACTTCCAATACACCTACAACTGTTACTGTTGTTGATTGAATTCCTCCTCGCTGTTGATCTTCATATGTCACTCA
>JAXIVJ010014894.1:0-33139 GCA_036785665.1 Chirona hameri
ATAATTATATGTATATGTATATGTATATGTATATGTATATGTATATGTATATGTATATGTATATGTATATGTATATGTATATGTATATGTATATGTATATGTATATGTATATGTATATGTATATGTATATGTATATGTATATGTATATGTATATGTATATGTATATGTATATGTATATGCATATGCATATGCATATGTATATGTATATGTATATGTATATGTATATGTATATGTATATGTATATGTATATGTATATGTATATGTATATGTATATGTATATGTATATGTATATGTATATGTATATGTATATGTATATGTATATGTATATGTATATGTATATGTATATGTATATGTATATGTATATGTATATGTATATGTATATGTATATGTATATGTATATGTATATGTATATGTATATGTATATGTATATGTATATGTATATGTATATGTATATGTATATGTATATGTATATGTATATGTATATGTATATGTATATGTATATGTATATGTATATGTATATGTATATGTATATGTATATGTATATGTATATGTATATGTATATGTATATGTATATGTATATGTATATGTATATGTATATGTATATGTATATGTATATGTATATGTATATGTATATGTATATGTATATGTATATGTATATGTATATGTATATGTATATGTATATGTATATGTATATGTATATGTATATGTATATGTATATGTATATGTATATGTATATGTATATGTATATGTATATGTATATGTATATGTATATGTATATGTATATGTATATGTATATGTATATGTATATGTATATGTATATGTATATGTATATGTATATGTATATGTATATGTATATGTATATGTATATGTATATGTATATGTATATGTATATGTATATGTATATGTATATGTATATGTATATGTATATGTATATGTATATGTATATGTATATGTATATGTATATGTATATGTATATGTATATGTATATGTATATGTATATGTATATGTATATGTATATGTATATGTATATGTATATGTATATGTATATGTATATGTATATGTATATGTATATGTATATGTATATGTATATGTATATGTATATGTATATGTATATGTATATGTATATGTATATGTATATGTATATGTATATGTATATGTATATGTATATGTATATGTATATGTATATGTATATGTATATGTATATGTATATGTATATGTATATGTATATGTATATGTATATGTATATGTATATGTATATGTATATGTATATGTATATGTATATGTATATGTATATGTATATGTATATGTATATGTATATGTATATGTATATGTATATGTATATGTATATGTATATGTATATGTATATGTATATGTATATGTATATGTATATGTATATGTATATGTATATGTATATGTATATGTATATGTATATGTATATGTATATGTATATGTATATGTATATGTATATGTATATGTATATGTATATGTATATGTATATGTATATGTATATGTATATGTATATGTATATGTATATGTATATGTATATGTATATGTATATGTATATGTATATGTATATGTATATGTATATGTATATGTATATGTATATGTACATGTACATGTACTATGTACATGTATATGTATATGTATATGTATATGTATATGTATATGTATATGTATATGTATATGTATATGTATATGTATATGTATATGTATATGTATATGTATATGTATATGTATATGTATATGTATATGTATATGTATATGTATATGTATATGTATATGTATATGTATATGTATATGTATATGTATATGTATATGTATATGTATATGTATATGTATATGTATATGTATATGTATATGTATATGTATATGTATATGTATATGTATATGTATATGTATATGTATATGTATATGTATATGTATATGTATATGTATATGTATATGTATATGTATATGTATATGTATATGTATATGTATATGTATATGTATATGTATATGTATATGTATATGTATATGTATATGTATATGTATATGTATATGTATATGTATATGTATATGTATATGTATATGTATATGTATATGTATATGTATATGTATATGTATATGTATATGTATATGTATATGTATATGTATATGTATATGTATATGTATATGTATATGTATATGTATATGTATATGTATATGTATATGTATATGTATATGTATATGTATATGTATATGTATATGTATATGTATATGTATATGTATATGTATATGTATATGTATATGTATATGTATATGTATATGTATATGTATATGTATATGTATATGTATATGTATATGTATATGTATATGTATATGTATATGTATATGTATATGTATATGTATATGTATATGTATATGTATATGTATATGTATATGTATATGTATATGTATATGTATATGTATATGTATATGTATATGTATATGTATATGTATATGTATATGTATATGTATATGTATATGTATATGTATATGTATATGTATATGTATATGTATATGTATATGTATATGTATATGTATATGTATATGTATATGTATATGTATATGTATATGTATATGTATATGTATATGTATATGTATATGTATATGTATATGTATATGTATATGTATATGTATATGTATATGTATATGTATATGTATATGTATATGTATATGTATATGTATATGTATATGTATATGTATATGTATATGTATATGTATATGTATATGTATATGTATATGTATATGTATATGTATATGTATATGTATATGTATATGTATATGTATATGTATATGTATATGTATATGTATATGTATATGTATATGTATATGTATATGTATATGTATATGTATATGTATATGTATATGTATATGTATATGTATATGTATATGTATATGTATATGTATATGTATATGTATATGTATATGTATATGTATATGTATATGTATATGTATATGTATATGTATATGTATATGTATATGTATATGTATATGTATATGTATATGTATATGTATATGTATATGTATATGTATATGTATATGTATATGTATATGTATATGTATATGTATATGTATATGTATATGTATATGTATATGTATATGTATATGTATATGTATATGTATATGTATATGTATATGTATATGTATATGTATATGTATATGTATATGTATATGTATATGTATATGTATATGTATATGTATATGTATATGTATATGTATATGTATATGTATATGTATATGTATATGTATATGTATATGTATATGTATATGTATATGTATATGTATATGTATATGTATATGTATATGTATATGTATATGTATATGTATATGTATATGTATATGTATATGTATATGTATATGTATATGTATATGTATATGTATATGTATATGTATATGTATATGTATATGTATATGTATATGTATATGTATATGTATATGTATATGTATATGTATATGTATATGTATATGTATATGTATATGTATATGTATATGTATATGTATATGTATATGTATATGTATATGTATATGTATATGTATATGTATATGTATATGTATATGTATATGTATATGTATATGTATATGTATATGTATATGTATATGTATATGTATATGTATATGTATATGTATATGTATATGTATATGTATATGTATATGTATATGTATATGTATATGTATATGTATATGTATATGTATATGTATATGTATATGTATATGTATATGTATATGTATATGTATATGTATATGTATATGTATATGTATATGTATATGTATATGTATATGTATATGTATATGTATATGTATATGTATATGTATATGTATATGTATATGTATATGTATATGTATATGTATATGTATATGTATATGTATATGTATATGTATATGTATATGTATATGTATATGTATATGTATATGTATATGTATATGTATATGTATATGTATATGTATATGTATATGTATATGTATATGTATATGTATATGTATATGTATATGTATATGTATATGTATATGTATATGTATATGTATATGTATATGTATATGTATATGTATATGTATATGTATATGTATATGTATATGTATATGTATATGTATATGTATATGTATATGTATATGTATATGTATATGTATATGTATATGTATATGTATATGTATATGTATATGTATATGTATATGTATATGTATATGTATATGTATATGTATATGTATATGTATATGTATATGTATATGTATATGTATATGTATATGTATATGTATATGTATATGTATATGTATATGTATATGTATATGTATATGTATATGTATATGTATATGTATATGTATATGTATATGTATATGTATATGTATATGTATATGTATATGTATATGTATATGTATATGTATATGTATATGTATATGTATATGTATATGTATATGTATATGTATATGTATATGTATATGTATATGTATATGTATATGTATATGTATATGTATATGTATATGTATATGTATATGTATATGTATATGTATATGTATATGTATATGTATATGTATATGTATATGTATATGTATATGTATATGTATATGTATATGTATATGTATATGTATATGTATATGTATATGTATATGTATATGTATATGTATATGTATATGTATATGTATATGTATATGTATATGTATATGTATATGTATATGTATATGTATATGTATATGTATATGTATATGTATATGTATATGTATATGTATATGTATATGTATATGTATATGTATATGTATATGTATATGTATATGTATATGTATATGTATATGTATATGTATATGTATATGTATATGTATATGTATATGTATATGTATATGTATATGTATATTATATATATATATATATATATATATATATATATATATATATATATATATATATATATATATATATATATATATATATATATATATATATATATATATGTATATACTATACTTGAAAATCTGACCTGTGAGGACCTCTGGTGACCTCATTATTAACCTTAGCTAAAAACATGACCGAAGTGGTTTCAAAATATATTCACTTCTGTTGTCAGCTGACTTTTCCGTTGTTACCACATGGTAAGGTTGTTACCAGATCTACTAGCGACATTCAACTTTTGGAGAAATCGCAAATCCCAAACTTTTCTGGCCGTTCTTGTCCTGTCCGTTGTTGACCGGTGGCGATGGGAATCGGGCTTTAGAAAATCCGAGATTGCCATTTGTAGGTACTTATGACCCAATCAAATCCTGTGAATTTCAAACTGCTCGGTCCAACCACGCCAAAGTTGGAAGAACATCACCCCACGGTCCTGAAGCTGGGGGGGGGGGGGGCGGGGCAAGCGCCCCCTCCGTTCCCCTGTTGGCTGTTCCCGGGCATAATAAGGGGTCATGGCCCCATAACGCCTGGACTCGGCGAAAAATGGACATATTTTCCGATTAAAAAGGAATTCTAAGCAACCTTTATTCAGGAATAAACACAAAATATATTAACATATATGGAAACGAAATCTGCCGAGTTGTTGGGGTAGTGTGAGACTTTTGGGATTCGGCCCCCAAAGTCCAAAACAACTTCTTTGTCGTTCCGGATCCACCATTGAACGATGACGTGCCAAGCAAAATTAGTGGTGAAATTGCACCACCAACTTTTGCTTTGCTTGAAGACATTTTCACATTAAAGTAGATTGTCTAGCTATGAACCCACCACATTGGAAAACAAAACTATTTTCCAGCAATGAAACCCCCATTTTGCTCCACCAACTTTTAGAACTGCTGCCATGACCGCTAGCGAGTTAATATTGTTCGCATCATGCTGTTACCTTTTATAGAGAAACGTGTTGACCAAAAAGGAAAATTAAGGAAAACGTGAGAAGAGAAGACAACCCAGTAAATATGTGCAGAATTTTGTGAATTAAACCTTATATTTTCGATGCCTTATAATAAGTCCTTTTTACGAAACTGTAGGATCGGCCACTTCAAAGTGTTTTTTGTTTGGGGGGGGGGGAGGGGGGGGGGGGGCTGGTCCCAAAGCAAGCACCCCTCTGCCCCCTGTTCCCGGGCCTATGCTGAGTATCTGCTAATAGACATGGGGCCCAATGGCCCTCTGCGTGCTTCAGGTGGTCCCAGCGGAGTGTGATGGCCGCCTTTGGCTTCAAAGGCCTCCGAAATGACTCAGCTGGGCTGCCAAAAGTGTCCCTTCCGACCAGCTGGGGTACCATTGCTCAGTAGAGGCCCGGTTTGATTTTCTTTAATTTATTCCGAACCTTTTGAATGGACGGATTTCCGAGATCAGGACCCACGCTAAGCAGAGTTTGTTGCACAGGCCCTCCTGACCCCTACCGTCCGATCGGGCAATTCCTGGCAGCCGGCAGAATTTAGAGGCGAAAGTTTTACGTGCCAGACATCGACATGCCTGGGCATGGTCCGCCTCGCCCCTGACGTCACCTGACCTTGAGTGCGACCGCTGCCACCGGCCGTGCAGGTCATCCCAGTCAGGGGCAAATGGCGAGCGCCGAAGCGACGCGTAGGTACCCGTAGGTACCCAGGACGCTTAGGTACCCAGTCTGTGACATCAAAAGCTCAGCGCTCTCCCTACTGAGTTACATGGGGGACATCTTTAATGGTCTCACTGACATGGAAAAGGGCCTGTTGATTTGTGAAGGTTCCTGCTGACCTATTAAGCCTCACTCATCTTAAAGGGATATAGTGAAATTTTTCACAAAAATGGAGTTATTACTTGAAATCCACAGACGAGACCAAATTATATTGTAAATTGATCGCATTTTGCATATAATCATTCCTACCGAAATATATTTCAAGTTAAAGTTAAGCGTTCCACACTTATAACGACCGGTACTGTCAAGTACTTGGTAAGGAATTTCGGTTTCCCATCAAATTCGGGGCTTCTTCCGTATTGTTTTTGACAAAATGATGTGGAAAATATATGTTGCACTCTGTCTGTTGTGATTATGTGACCAGCCATCCATTACCATCAACAAACATTGAATAAAACGAGTGAATGGAAGGCCTCATTTTAATCTAAAAACTCATGTTTTGAAACTTATTTTAAGCTAAAAAAAAAATACAAAAAGAGTAAAATTGTGTAATCATTTTTGATGACTTTTTGATACATGTATTATGTCGCCGAAATCATATCTATCCTGTATTTTGCCCATTGACTAAGCAATAAACGCGAAACGTCGGGTAATTATTCGTTTTTAGCTTAAAATAAGTTTAAAAACATGAATTTTAGATTAAAATAAGGCCTTCCATTCACTCGTTTTACATTTGTCACATAAATACTCTTAAACATTGAATAAAAAGGCAATCAAATTAGCAGTTAACTTATGCACCCAACGACGGCTGAGTTAGTGGTTGCGACTCTCAATTTTTGGAGATAAAAAATGTCGTTATGGCTCATTTATTTTCACCATTAGGAGTTTTTGTATAGATTTGTCTCTGGTTGTATATAATTAAGTGCTTCAGCTATCAATAAAAAAAACACTTTTTTCAACAACAGCAAAAAATCAACTAACAATCAAAATGTGGCAATGAAATCGGAAGTTCATTTATGCACCCAACGGCGACCTATTTAGTGTCGGCGATTTGTTTCAGGGACCAATCCGCGACATTGTCACGCTTCTCAGCGCACTTACTCCATGTATGGTCTTATGACTTGTTTACAAACCAACAAGTATAACATCGTGTAATAAATTGTTGTCGCCAATTTGTCAACGCAGTTCTCACCAGCCGCGCTGAGTGGGGAACCCCGTGAAACGAATCTCCGCATCGCGGACAAATCAACAGCGGTGAATACCAATAACCCACTCGGGCAATCAGCCGCAGTCGGTGCCGACGGCAGCGACGGCAAACACCGGACCGGGCGGGCCGGCTGATCCGTCCGGAGCGGTTCAGCGGGCTGGAGCGGCGCCGCGCCACACCCAGCAAACACACCACTCCATCCTGTCACCGGCAGTCAGCCCCGTGCTGCTCTCCCACCGGCGCGGCGGCGCGTCGATACGGCGCGGCGGCGGCGTTAGTGGCGCGGCAAGCGCCGGAATTGCCTTCCGACGTCACGAAATGAGCGGCGGCGCGGACGGCCGCCTCACCCGACGCGCGGCTGCCGGCCAGGAGCGGAGAGGCGGTGATCCATCTTGCGTCCGGTTCGCTGTGCTGGCTGATAACGAAGCGGCCTGAATGGCGCGGCGGCGGCGCCGGCCCGCCGAACGTCCGACTGTGACGGCCGCGGCGCGACGTTTCTTATAAACGGGTCAGGACCGGCGGCCTATTCTGGCCCAGCTCGTGAGAGCCAACACGAGCTGAGAGGAACATGGTATGCAGAGTTTGAGGTCGGGCTTCAAAACGCTTCATGCTTAGCTTATTTCCCCAAAATGTTGTGTGTTCGGCGCCCAGCCCAAATCTGCGATTATAAATTGGCCCTTGACAGAATACCTTTTTTAGTTGCATTTCCTACTTGAAAACATTAATGTTGAAAGCACTACTGTACTGATCATTGTTTGTCAAGTTCCGGAGGACATTTGGCGACGATAGAGTTGAAACATTTGGTTAAAAAAGAGGCTTAATTGTAATACAAATACGAAAGATGATGTGAAGATACGTCGAGTGGCGACTTCGAACGCCTCGCCGCACACTCCGCCGCGTACATCGGCGACTGCGCCAGTCTCGTCGCGACTGCGTCAGCTTTTTCCCCCGGAGCGGCCTAAAGCCATATTCGGGGGGGATTACTTCTGGCAATTTGCCAGGAAAATAATTACGTTAACCGGTTTATGTGAACCCGGAGCAAGCTAGGGAGTAGGGTATCTATTTTACGTTAAGTGAATTGTTCAAAGTAAATATAATGTCTATCTTACGTTAAGTATTTCGTTCAAAATCAAAATTAAGTAAAACATGAGGCATACATACATACATATTGTATTACATACACACACAGACACACACACACTTGAACATACACTTGTGAAACGGTGTCAGTGCTGACGGAGCCGGGGCGCCATCATTGCAGCAACGGGAGACTGTTGCCAGTCTCCCTGGCTCCGGCACCCCGGCGAGACCTGGTTGTGGGATGTATTTTGCTGGGAGAAAAGTCCTAAATAATAAAAAAAAAACAGCGTCTAACGCAAACGGGAAAAACCTGCGCAGAAAGCCAAAATTGCGCTAGGCAAAACACCCCTGATATATTTGATTAACTAATCGTGTTTGGTAAAGAAAATCAAAGAGGAGGCCAATCAATTCAGGATAACTATCACCTGCGAAACCGCCAGCCGCGCGCGGAACCGGCGTCGCCTTTGTCGTGATGGGGTTGCTGGTGTTGCGCCGGGATTGGATCGGTGTGGAGATTGTGGCAGCACGGTCATGTGGAACCATGATGATTAGGGTCATGTGGAAGCATGTGGAACAATACAGAGGTTTGTTATCAAACTGGAGTGGTATGAGAGACGGCGACGCTACCTGAAAGGCAGGAACAGGAACCGCAACACATATATGTAAGGCAATGTTTGAATGTTACGGTGGGTAGAGGTAAAGTACCGAATAAAGTCTAACTATTTAGTTATTATTTCGTAATTGGTATACACATGCAAGTTTATTAATGTCAAGACAATTATGACATATAAAGACATAGGAACAGAAAACACACCACGCGGTGGATGCGTTTCGTCTTACAGAATTCCTCGGCACCGTACGATTGGGCGAAATTGTACACACAAAACCATGGGTGGAGCTTTTCAGAAAAAGTTGGTGGGGCAAAATGTCATATTGGCTGGCTGTTTGACATGGTTGAGGCGAAAAATACCATTTTAACGTCAAGAAACCTTCAAATCTTACACAAGTTATTGGAGCAAAACACAAAGTTGGTGGGGCAGTTGCCCCACCATTTGAATAGGAAACTCCACCCGTGCACACGAGTGTAGCGAGTAGCGACACATGACGTGTGTCGCAAACTCTTGGAGTTATCGAGATACCTATATACGGTTTTGTTAAAGGGATTATACGGGTTTTCCCAGAATAATTTAGTTACATAGTAAAACGTACTTATAAAGGTGGTAGAAGTCCCACGGTAGCCACATTTTTCTGGAAATGACCTCTTCTGCACGTAAGGACATTTCAAAGTGCGCCGTGACGTCACCGCGTACTTTCTGCAGGACCGGCTGAGGCAGAGCCAGTCATCCTTTTATGCTAATAAAAACACCGCACTTATGGCATATTTCCGGTACAATAAGCAATATTGGAAAAAAGCTTGTTTTGTTCCAACGACAACAGCAGTTACCTAGTTTTCCCATAAAATTCGATATTTTTCATGAATTTTCATGCCGATACGCCACCACCAAATTATCAACGCTGAAGGCCAGAGATAAGAAAACCACAAAACCTGAACGAACAGTGTAGTAACAAAGAGTCCCGTAAGTTTTGAATTGCATAATCATTTTGTGATCCAGTGCAGGACTTGCAGATAATTCAAAACTCTCACATTTATTGTTGCAGATTCTAAGATAAATATGGTGGACAGTAATGCCGATCAAGTACTCGCTCATTATCTGATACAAGTCTCGAAAAGCGCCAAAATTTTATCGCTGATAATTGTTGCAATAACGGACTAAATGAGCATTGAGGTCCCTGATGTATGTCTTAAACGTGTTTAAAGCTCATACAACTGCAAAAGAGTGAATTTCCTTTCAGGACGGAAACCCGTATAATCCCTTTAAAGGGAAATAATGCCCTTTTTATTTTGTTAGCAACAATTTCTTAGGCTACCGTTATGGTTTTAAAATTATTTTATTTACATTTAAGAATTAAATAAGATTATTCCCAAATTCAAAGTTGTAAGTTTGGAAAACAAATACAAAACAAGTACCTTGTGTAATTCATGAAGGTCATTGACAAATTTGTCCTTCCCTACCATTAATTACATCGAGTGCGGCATTTTTGGAGGCTCTGTGACGTTTCCGATCAAACTGATCCGTGAAGCAATCCGTGAAGCATCCGTGATGCATGACTGACTATCAGTATAGTCATGAATAACAACAACATGCAAACTATACCAACTCGAATGAAATAAGGGCGGAATGATTTGAACCCCAGGAAAGCAAGTATTCGCAAAGCACTCGGCACTGCGCCACAATAGCAAAAGGCGAGGGAAATGCATATTGGATACAATATTATTACGTCATAAGTTTATGAAGTGTCAACTACTATGAAATGCAGTGATAACATACTTTTAATAATGATTAACAAGAAAATTCAAACTTAAAAAAAATGGATAAGTCTTTAATTAGCTTTCAACTCAAAATCAGATATATTTTGCAATGCTACACAAGAATGGCACCAGTGACGTCATTAACGAAGCTTGCTACGAGACTTGGTATACTAATCAGGAACAACTCACCACAAATGGTTAAGTGCGCCGAGAAGCATGACAATGACTTTGTAAACAAATCGCCGACGCTAAATTGGTCGCCGTCAATGTGCATCGATGAGCTTCCGATTTAATTGCCAGTTTTGTGTTATTGTTTGTTAGTTTTTTTGGGAAAAATATAATTTGTCATGGTGATATAAAGCATAGTGTTGTATACAGCCACAGACAAATCATACAAAACTCCTAATGTTGAAAACAAATGAATCGATTTTCAAAAATTGAGGGTCGCAACCACTAACTATGCGCCGTTGATGTGCATCGATGAGCTTCCGATTTTATTGCCACTTTTTCCAATCGCTGTTAGTTGTAGAAGATCGCCGGGCATATAATCACAACAAGCAGAACGCACAATATATTTTCCACTCCATTGCTTAAAAAAGTAATTTCGGGAAAAGCCCGCAGTTTGATGAGGACCAAAAGTACTTGCAAGTACCGATCGTTAAAAGTGTGGAACGCTTATCAACTATAACTTGAAATATCTTTCGGTAGGAAAGTTTTCATGCAAAATGTGATGAATTTACAATATATTTTGGTCTCGTCTGGCGATTTAAAGTGCTAACTCCATTTTTGTGGGAAAAGGTCATTATTCCCCTTTAAGGACACCAATATATAGACGAAATTTGACTTTTGATGAACACTGGTGACTTCAATATTGACCGGCCTAAGAAATGGCCGGTATACTTTCGATAGAGCTTGTCTCGAGTTATCTAACGTCGTTTTCCGCTTATTGCTACACCGTGTGTTTTTTTTAGATCTTAGCTATCCGCCCGCTCCCGGCAGTCTATGGTAGGCGCGAACCCCGGCTGTGCACGGGTTAACATTAATTCTATTTTATTTCTTTAATTAAAATATTACGCGTCTGTCCTGCCCTTCTCGCCTCTGCCTAGTCGTGCCCTGCCTCTGCCCTGCCCTGCCCTGCCCTGCTCCACCCTGCCCTGCCCCACCTCTGTCTTGCTTTGTCCTGCCTTGCGTTGCTCTGCCCTCCTTGCCCTGCCCTGCCCTGTCCTGTCCTGTCCTGTCCTGTCCTGTCCTGTCCTGTCATGTCATGTCATGTCATGTCATGCCATGTCATGTCATGTCATGTCCTGTCCTGTCCTGTCCTGTCCTGTCCTGTCCCGCCATATCCTGCCCTGTCTTGTCCTGTCCTGTCCTTCCATGTCCTGTCCTGTCCTGTCCTGTCCTGTCCTGTCCTGTCCTGTCCTGTCATGTCCTGCCCTGTCTTCCTCTGCCCCGCCTCTGCCCGCCTCTGCCCCGCCTCTGCCCCGCTTCTGCCCCGCTTCTGCGCCGCTTCTGCGCCGCCTCTGCCCCGCCTCTGTCCTGTCTCTGTCCTGTCTCTGTCCCGTCCTGTCTTGTCCCTCCCTGTCCTGTCCCTCCCTGTCCTGTCCCTCCCTGTCCTGTCCCTCCCTGTCCTGTCTCTCCCTGTCCTGTCCCTCCCTGTCCTGTCCCTCCCTGTCCTGTCCCTCCCTGCCCTGTCCCTCCCTGTCCTGTCCCTCACTGTCCTGTCCCTCCCTGTCCTGTCCCTCCCTGTCCTGTCCCTCCCTGTCGTGTCCCTCCCTGTCGTGTCCCTCCCTGTCCTGTCCCTCCCTGTCCTGTCCCTCCCTGTCCTGTCCCTCCCTGTCCTGTCCCTCCCTGACCTGTCCCTCCCTGTCCTGTCCTGCCACGCCCTGCTTGGCCCTGCTCTGCCCGTTACCCCCACCCTGTCCTGCCTCGCCCAGTAGCGCCGACACAGCTGTTGCATTGGCGTGCTCTCGGTTAGATTTAAGTCAATTTAGATTACCCGATACAGAGCGAAAGTTTCGGCAACTTGGCGAATATTATGGGCATGACTAGATATAATAGTTTGAATAGCAATATAGACTGACGTGACTAAAATTTGCGTTGGTCGACGAAGGGAACTGTTCCATATATGTTCACGGCGGTCGGAATTAACAATTTTGACAAAACAGCACCGGTACAATTTTGACGGTGGCCTAAATTTTAGGGCGGCAATGCCACCCCAGTGTCACGACAGGGGTGGCAGTCTGCCACCCCTGTCCCTATGGTGCAGGGGTGGCGATGCAATGGCGGCGCGCCATTGCATCGGACACGTGGTGAGAATCGGAATCTGGACAGAAGTACCATAGAGGGCGTACAGAGGTGAGAGCGGCAGCTCATTAACAGCTCATTAACAGCTCATTACCATAGAGGGCGTACAGAGGTGAGAGCGGCAGCTCATTAACAGCTCATTAACAGCTCATTAACAGCTCATTACCATAGAGGGCGTACAGAGGTGAGAGCGGCAGCTCATTAACAGCTCATTACCATAGAGGGCGTACAGAGGTGAGAGCGGCAGCTCATTAACAACTCATTACCATAGAGGGCGTACAGAGGTGAGAGCGGCAGCTCATTAACAGCTCATTAACAGCTCATTAACAGCTCATTACCATAGAGGGCGTACAGAGGTGAGAGCGGCAGCTCATTAACAGCTCATTACCATAGAGGGCGTACAGAGGTGAGAGCGGCAGCTCATTAACAGCTCATTAACAGCTCATTACCATAGAGGGCGTACAGAGGTGAGAGCGGCAGCTCATTAACAGCTCATTAACAGCTCATTAACAGCTCATTACCATAGAGGGCGTACAGAGGTGAGAGCGGCAGCTCATTAACAGCTCATTACCATAGAGGGCGTACAGAGGTGAGAGCAGCAGCTCATTAACAGCTCATTAACAGCTCATTAACAGCTCATTAACAGCTCATTAACAGCTCATTACCATAGAGGGCGTACAGAGGTGAGAGCGGCAGCTCATTAACAGCTCATTAACAGCTCTTTACCATAGAGGGCTTACAGAGGTGGGAGCGGCAGCTCATTAACAGCTCATTAATAGCTCATTAACAGCTACCAAATCCTTTTAAGATGGACCGATCCCCCGACCGCGGTTGGCATGGTTCAGGAACGCCCGATTTCTAAAGGTTGGCTTGGTGAGCCTGTCGAACATGGTACCGTAGACATTATACTAACCGTGGTCTTTTCCCATTTGATGAAAATATACAAACTCGCATGCTTAGGTATGGTCTGGAGCCGGAGACCGAGGAGCGTCACTTCCTGTCCTTTCAGCGCCACTTCAGATCATATAACAGTGCCCACATAGCATTTGAAGTCTCATATGCATTGATTCATCAATGATTGATGAAGTTAGCATCACGCAGAGAGCGCATGACCTGCTCTTCTTGAGGAACATCCTTCGGGGGAAAGTGGACTCACAGGTCCTGCTCGAGTCGTTTCCCCTGCACGTGCCGCCTCGATCCATCCGCACCGTCTCTCTTTTAACCGTGCCTCGAGCACGGGTAAGAACTGTGGACTCTGGGATGTTCTGCCGGTTCCCTAGAGCAATGAATGCCTTTTTAGACAGTGCAATTAACGCAGACATCTTTTATGACCGTTTTGGAGCTTTTAGAGCACAGGTGATCAAGTACGTCTTAACCCTGTGGTCTGTGAGTGTACACTTTAGGCTGTGTGATTATGTGATGTGTGTGCTGCGTTGTGTATTTATTGTTATATCTCATCTTCACGACTTCGCCTGTCAGTGGAGCGTAGCTCTGTTGGTGATCAAATGAAATAAATAAATACAATACAAAAAAAGTTATTAATGACATTTCGGTACTAAATCATAATTTTTATTAAACGAAATGACAATTTCAAAAGAGCGACTTTAATTAACGGTTTATTTAACGGTTTATTTAATTCAGTGTTCGGTATGACTCGCAGACTTGTCAACGATTCAATGTGAATCGACTACTTTTGATTGAATCATTCTTATTTCAAATGAATCACTCATGAATCGATTCACTTCATGCGCAAACCTGTTGTGAGTCACTGGTTGAATCATTCATACAGATAAAATAGGCTGATTGAATCATTCATTGCTCAAAGAATCATTCTTTTTTGGTCGAACAGCATAAACTGTCCCAAAAAAATATGCCAGCGGCCCAGCATTCATCTGTGCCCTGTGGGCAAACCAGGCACTTAATGACCAATTATATGAGCTCTGTGTCCTGAGCTGTGGCCTGTAATTCATCCATGCGTGAAGAAAGCGAGGCTTTGTGTCCAACTCCAGTGGGCACAAAGCCACTGTTCAATCAGCCCTAACTAGGAATGTCCCTTGGACTGGTAGGGCTGGGGGTAGGTACCTAAGTACTTAGATAAGGTAACTAACTCATACTTCGGTTCATAAACCACACAGTACACGCACACCTTTTTGTTCGATTTCACCGTTTATTTCTCGAGGTGCTCAACGGGCGCGCGTGTCACAATAACTGACTCCTCGGCGGTAGCCGCCGGCGTGGCGCTAGTGGCGCCCGGCGCACTGCGGGCCAACCCGGGCGAAACGAAACCAAACATCTCCCACCAAGTGATTATCTAATCACTTAACAAACACGAAACAAGCATATGAACGGACACAGCGAATTGAAACAAACAATGAACTGAACTGTGTCTACTTTGACATCTAGTAAGTCTGGCCGTCCCAACGGACGGTTAGGCGCTGTGGAGAGCGCCTGTCACGGACGCTACGGCGGAGCAGCGGTGCCGCAGCTGAGGCAGGCGGACCCCGGGCGGCGGCCGGCGGAGCGGCGGCAGGCAGGGCGGCGGCCGGCGGCAGTGGCAGTACTTCGGCCGCCCGGGCCGCAGCCGGCCGGACGGCCGCCGGACAGACAGCGCCGGACGGTGTGGTCGGCGGCACACAGGCGGCATCGCCGCCCGGCATGCTCCGCGGTCCGGAGCTCTCCAGGAGCGGGCGACGTGGTCGCAGGAACCGCCTGTTCCGCCACCAGATCCGTCCGCTCGGCAGCTTGATAAGGTATGACCTCCTCCGGCCAATACCCACGATGACGCCAGAGCGGTCCCAGCGGCGGGTCTCGGCGTTCTGAATGACCACGTGGCCACCGAGGGACAGGGCCCGAAGTGATTTTGATCGCAAGTCGTGCCGGTGGCGGACGTCCTCCGCGATTTCGGCG
Organism: Chirona hameri; assembly: GCA_036785665.1. Taxonomy (NCBI): domain Eukaryota; kingdom Metazoa; phylum Arthropoda; class Thecostraca; order Balanomorpha; family Balanidae; genus Chirona; species Chirona hameri. Next base: position 16,418 of record JAXIVJ010014894.1, read on the forward strand.
GCCCGTTCGTCGCACTGATCGGCCGCCCGCTGCCATGCCTCGGCGTAGGCACGGTGGTGCATGGACACTGTGCCCGATCGCAGTGGGTGCCCGAAGAGGATCTGTGCCGGCGATCGACCGTCGGCCCGCGGAGTGTTCCGCAGCTCGAGCAGGCCGCGATCGAGCTGTTCGTCATTCAGTCGGCCCGCGGCTGACGCGGCGCTGACGATCTTCTTTACAGTTTTGACGGCGGCTTCTGCGTGCCCATTGGAGCGGGGGTATCTTGGTGATGACATCTCGTGATGTACTCCCCATCGCTCCAGGAACCGACGGAGCGTCGATGATGCGAACTGAGGTCCGCCATCCGTCCTCAGCACCGCCGGAACACCGGTGATGGCGAACAGCGTGCGGAGCTGTCGGGTCAGGTGATCAGCTGATGCCGTCCGCGGGCACACAGTTACGTATGGCCAGCCTGACAGCCGATCCACATAGACGAGATATGTCCGGCCAGCCACGTGGAAATAGTCAGCTGACACCATCTCGAAGACCCGACTCGGTGTGTCCTCATCTCGCCACAGCGGCTCGTTGCAGTGACTTGGAAGCAGCTGCCGGCAGCTTGAACAAGCCGCTACTGTGTTGGCTATATCTTGGTCAATTCCTGGCCAGAACACACACTGCCGTGCCCGGCGCTTGGTTTTGTCGATACCCTGATGAGAGTCGTGTAGGCTGACGAGTATTTGTCGCCGCAGGCTGGCGGAGATGATCAGACGCGCGCCATAGACTACCAGGCCGTCGTCCACAGCGAGCATGTTGCGGATGCCCCAATAGGGCCGCACAGCGAGTGCCGCCTCCTGCCGGTGTTCTGGAAACCCATTCATCACGGTCTCGCAGCGACGCATATTCCGGATCCCGACCGGCGGCCGCTCTGACAGCATCCAGCGTCCGGTCCCGGGGAGGAGCAACTTGCGCGCCATCTTCGCTGATCGACTGCAGAGCCGCCACCACAGCGGTGTGTAGCGCCTCCGACGCCTCAGCAACCTCGTCTTCCGGCACCGGGTCACTGACGGGCGCGCGAGACAGGGCGTCTGGGACGCAGTGCGTCGCCCCCTGTGTCTAGCTGGTGGTGAAGCTGTATGGTGTCAGTTTCTCTCTGAGGCGCTGCAGTCGTGGATTTTCGATTTCTGTGAGCCGTTTTGAGTTGAGTATCGGTACCAGCGGGCGATGGTCCACCACCAGATCAAAGTGGGGAAGGCCGGCCAGGTACGCGTGACACTTCCGACATGCCCACATGACAGCCAGGCACTCGAGTTCGATGACCGAGTATCGCGACTCTGTGTCGGTCAAGAACCGAGATCCGCACTGTATCATCTTCCATGTGTCTTCTTGCCGCTGCATGAGCACGAAACCGAGGCCGCGAGTCCGGGAGGCGTCGGTGTGCAGCGCCGTCCGGGCGCGCGGGTCGAAGTAGGCCAGGATAGGCGGCGCCACCAGCGCCTTCCTCACACTCTGGAACGCGTCTTCATGCAGAACGGTCCAGTTCCACACCGTCTTCTGCTTCAGCAGGTCTCTCAGAGGCTGGGTCATGCTGGCGAGTTCAGACGAGAAACCGCTCAGCTGATTTGTGAGTCCCATGAAGGACCTGAGGTCAGTCACGTTTTCTGGCCGCGGGAACTCGGAGACGGCCTTCAGTTTGCTGTCATCCACTGTGTAGCCTTCTTCGGTGATGCGGTATCCGCAGAAGTCCAGTGCATGCTGTGCAAACTGAAACTTCTTGCGGTTGAGAGTGATACCTCGGTCGGCACAGCGCTCGAGGATGGCGCTCACGTGAGCCAAATGATCCCTGTAGGACGCGTCATAGGCCAGCACGTCGTCGACTACCTTCACCGTCTGGGGTATGTCACCGAGTGCCTCGTCTCCCCGTCGATTGTAGACGTCCATGGCGCTAACCAGGCCCTTAGGACAGCGGATATACCGCATGCGACCGTACGGGGTTATGAAGCATGTCAGGTCACGACAATGTTCAGCGATCTGGATCTGATGATACCCTATCTTGGCGTCCAGCGTGGTGAGCCACCGTGCATCGCCTGGGATACCGGCCACTGCATCGTTGACGGGTCTGGCTGGATACGTGGGTCGTTTGACGAACTTGTTGAGACGAGTTAGGTCCACACATAGTCGGACTCCGCCCCCTTTCTTGGCGACTGGTACCAGCGGATGCGTCCATTCTGTCGGACGATCTACTGGTTCGATGATTCCTTTGGCTTGTAGATCGTCGAGCTGTTTTTTGACGTCGTCCCGCCAGCAGTACGGGATGGTCCGAGCCGCTGTAATGGCGGATGGTTCAGCGTCGTCCGTCAGCTCGATCTCCATGGGGCCGCCGGCCATCTCACGCCGCCAGCAGTACGGGATGGTCCGAGCCGCTGTAATGGCGGATGGTTCAGCGTCGTCCGTCAGCTCGATCTCCATGGGGCCGCCGGCCATCTCACCCCGCCAGCAGTACGGGATGGTCCGAGCCGCTGTAATGGCGGATGGTTCAGCGTCGTCCGTCAGCTCGATCTCCATGGGGCCGCCGGCCATCTCACGCCGCCAGCAGTACGGGATGGTCCGAGCCGCTGTAATGGCGGATGGTTCAGCGTCGTCCGTCAGCTCGATCTCCATGGGGCCGCCGGCCATCTCACGCAGCGTCTGTTCGCAGTCGAACACACTGGGGGATCGCGATAGCAGCGCGGCCTCATGCTCACGGATGACCTCCAGCGGCGGATCGTGAGCGTGCTCCCAAGCAGGGAGTGGCTTGGACAGACGGGCCGATGATTCGGGAGGCGACAGAGGCGTCACCTGTCTCCCGACCGTCTCAGCTGTAGATGGCGCTGTCAGTTTGCGCTCGGCCGTCATAGGTGGCGCTGGCAGATGAGCAGACTCCGGCTGCTGACCTTGACTGCCGCCTCGGCGTGTGGCGGCTCGGCCGATCGAGCCCGCTGTATCCGTGGCGGCCTGACACACTGCCACCTGCGCGGGTATTTGAGCGGGGTAGTCGTCCGGCAGAATCCGCAGGCAGTTGCTATCACTCCAACAGAGCAGGAACCCCGGCACCTCCTGCAGCACGTAGACAGTGGTGGCGGCCCGACTGTCGCCCAGGGCCACCGTCGCCTCGAACAATCCGACGCAGGTGAGCGGGGTGCGGCCAGCTGATGTGAATCTCGCCGAACCTGTGACAGGCAACAGCATACCGGGCGTGATGCCCAGAGACGCCGCCATGTCAGTCCCCATGACTGTGGCCTCGGCTCCTGTGTCGGGGGTGCATGTCACCGCTGTTTCTCCTGCGGGATGTGACAGGATTATCTCTATTCTCGGTGTGGGCCGGGCGTAGATGCTCTCTACGTACACATCAGTCAGGACCATCCGCACCCCGGCCCCGTCCGTGTCCGTATCCGCCGCGGCCCGCCGTCCCCCGGCCTGGTCCGGGCCCGCCGTCCCTCGCTGGCTGTAACCCGACCGCGAGCCGTCCGGAGTCCGCGCCGGCGCCCGCTGGCCGCGCGGGGAGTCGCCCCAGGCACGGGCGGCTGCTCGGGTTTCCCTGTCGCGGGATGACCTCTGCTCGGTCTGCGGGTCGGTGCACACCACAGCGAAATGTCCCGTCTCGCCACAGGCCTAACAGCAGGCACCGGCCGCTGGACAGCGATCCCTGTCTGCGTGCTGCAGCCTGCCACATCGAGAGCACTTTTTTCGCTGCTGCTGCTGCCGTCGATAGGCAGACAGCCGTCCCACAGTCACTGGTTCACCACGCAGCGCGGCACTGTTCACACTAGCCGTCTCACTAGCGCGGCATATGTCCACGGCCCGCTGCAAATCGAGGCCCGGCTGAATGAGGCCCGGCTGTTGAAGCATGCGCTTCAACGCTTCTTCATCTCTTGTGCCGGCCACGATTCGATCCCTGAACTGCATGTCCTCACAAATGTTACAGAAATCACAGTAGGCTGCGATCTCTTTGACGGCACACAGGAAATCATCAAACGATTCCCCCGGCTCTTGAACCCGCGAGTAAAACTCGCGCCGATCAAGGAGCACGCTGCGCTGACCGCGTAGGTGCGTCTCCATGGCGGCCAGCACGCCCTCAATGTCAGCATCCGGTGCGACCTGGAGGTTGTATCGCACGATCCTTGACCAGTCGTCATCCAGCAGGGACATCAGAACGGCCCTCTGCTCCTCGACAGGGAGTGAGTCGAGCCGGGCGAGCAGCCGGAAGTCCCTCATTTTCTGCCGCCAGGCTCCGAATTCCCTCAGCGACGCCGCAGAGGTCAGGTGCGGCGCGCTGAAGGCGCCGGACGGGAGACGAGCGGTTGCGGCGGCGGCTGCAGACTGCACAACTGCGTTGGCATCGACCGGCGATGGAGATGCAGGACGCTCCTGCGTCAGAACCCGCTCGAACATCGCCGCCATTCGCTCGTCTCTCCGAGCCGCTTCCTGTTGGGCCTGGGCGGCCATCTCTGACTGCCGCACGAGCAGCGCCGTTAGGCGCGCTATGTGCTCTTCACTGTCCGCCATGGCACGGGTCCGTCACCACTCACGTCACACTCGCGTACGCCTGCACTTCGTCGGTCTTATCTGGCTCCTACCGACCGCGCCATGTTCGATTTCACCGTTTATTTCTCGAGGTGCTCAACGGGCGCGCGTGTCACAATAACTGACTCCTCGGCGGTAGCCGCCGGCGTGGCGCTAGTGGCGCCCGGCGCACTGCGGGCCAACCCGGGCGAAACGAAACCAAACACTTTTCACACGAAAAATTATCAAAAGGTACCCACCGGCACCTTTTCCTAATTTCTAGGCTATACCATATCAAAAACTTAATCATAAACAAACATTTGTATGACCTCCGCATGTCCCAAATATCACTCGCATCTGCGCCGCTTTATTCCACATCATGCTTTATACAAAAATAATACCTAATGCAAAATCAAAATGCATGTTCTATTCGCTTAAAAAAGCGAAGCGTAAAGCCATTAATGCTTTTGGAACTTGGAATTTGCAATTATGATAAATATTATAAATAACATTTTATAATCAAAATAAACAACCCATTTCCCATTATAGCAAATGTCCTGCAATTGGCGTCGTGCCCTCTTTGCCGTCGCGCAACTTTCGTCCACGGCCGCCCGCTGCTGTTATCTATAACTAACCTAACTATTTTAATAGTTCAAAAACAACATTCAATGACATCATTGAAATTTCTACAAGGGGTTTGAATGACTGCAAACTGCAAAGAGACAAAGGCATTGAGCCGAGACGAAGCTCCAACAGCTATGCGTCCAAAGCATAAACTAGCGTGCATACAGGTGCATATATCATCACAACAATCGCCAATGCATCCTATACACACGCACTGTCTGGCATTCAGGATAGTTATCCACATTGCGGACATTGTGAATGAATCATTCATGAGCCACTCATATTAGCAGTGAGTCACTGTAAATCGACTCACCATGACCAGTGTTAATGTTGAGTGATTGAATCATGATTGAATAATTCATTATGGTAATATTGAATTATTGAATCATGATTGAATCATTCATTACAGTAATGTTGAGTGATTGCATCATGATTGAATCATTCATTATGGTCCGTGAATCACTGTGAATCGACTCATGACAAATATGAAGAATTGACAAGTCTGGGTATGAGCGCCAGACAACATTCATCAGCAACTGCGCGCCGCCGTTCATGCACGACTTCACTGTCATCTGCAGTTCAGCTGCAGCTCTGTTCGTAAATTGCTCACGGCCGGTCCGCATACAGCGCGGGCTGGATGACTATTTCACTGTCACTGAAGACTATTTCAATGCAAACATATGGTTGGCTTTCTTCTATTGGCATTGAGCCGAGACGAAGCTCCAACAGCTATGCGTCCAAAGCATAAACTAGCGTGCATACAGGTGCATATATCATCACAACAATCGCCACTTCACGTGAACTGGCCGGCTGCACCCATCCTATACACACGCACTGGCAGATCCAGGGGGAGGCATCAGGGGAAAATACCCCCAGGAATCTGGGAGTGGGGGGGGGGGGGCACTCAATACAAATACCCCCCTCCCCCCAATTTATCTTAAAATTGTAAACATTGTCTTTGCAGCAATCAAAATCCAGCTATCCACAGTAAAAAAACGGAACATTTCGCGCCGCTTTGCGGCATGACACAAGTTTCGCAATTGCTTGTACAAATTTGGAAAATAGGAAAATGAATTCCATTAAGAATCGGCAGAGGCTCTCCTTGGCGGTAATTGCTGGCCCCACTGGCGGATCCAGAGAGGGGGGGGGGGCATCAGGGGCAAATACTCCCCCCCCCACACACAGGAATCTGTGGGAGAGGGGGCATTCAATACAAGCATGCCCCCCGCGCGTTCCCGCACTGAACGTGAAAAACAATGCCCTTTGGAGAAAACTTCATGAAAATGGAAGCTTTTTCTCGAGTGATTGAATTTGAAGTTTGTATGTATCCTTTTCTTTCAATGATGGACAAAACAGCGCACCTGATGCAATTCAAGCAGCCCGGTGACACCCGTGCCCCGCTGGGGGGGGGGGGGGGGCAGAATTTGCCCCTCCCGCATTTTCTCAATAACTTGAAAACTATGATGGATATCAACGTGAAACGATCAGTACCTTATCCTGCATCAATTCCACTACGTCTTCTCCACTAGACGTCTTCTCCACTAAATTCCAATTAAATTGATGTAGTATGTTTGGAGATAATAACGTTTTAATAACGTCATGTCATGCCATTTTTGGTGAACACGATAAATGTTTGAACAATCGTAGAAAATAGAGTTTTTAGAATTACAAATGTATATAATTTTATAAGTTTATAGAATTTAACAAGTTTATAGAATTACATAGTAATTACACATAACACATAATTACATAATATATATAGACAAGTTTATAGAATTACAAATATAAACGTGAAAAGAAAGGGCATGCCATTGTCTTCAGAATGGCGATCTCGAATTTTCGAAATGTTGAGTATTTGACCTTGAAGAATAACACACTTTTTTCGGAAAATTTCCACAAAATAAATTTTTGTGAATTTGAAAAGTTAATTTCTTAAGCTCGGATACCAAAATAAGGTGACCGGCCCAAATCCGTGGAGAAAAAATGGGTGCACCTTTTTTCCACAAAAAGATGCCCCCCCCCCCCACGGAGAGGCTGGATCCGCCAGTGTATACACGCATGCTAGCATGCAGGCCCACACGCACGCACACATGCATGAGCACATACCATTTACTTACTGCATGCACTCATTACAGCTCGCACACACTCTTCGCACAACCTGATCAGAGTCGTGTCCAGTCCGCCAGAGAGCCCTGCCCTCCCGGCGCGTCGCCGACACGCAGTCCAGCTTCAGTCGGCGCGTCGGGCGGGGGTGGAGGGGGAGAGGGAGGGAGGGGAAGGAGGAGAGAATCGGAGGACGTCGACGCTCGGTCGGCGCTCGTCAGTCGGCGAGCGACCAGCGACGGGCGTCGGTCGGGTCGGCGCTGCGGCCGGTGGACGGTGGTCTCGGCACGTGAGGCAACTCCAGGTCAGTGTCGCTGTAGTGCTGTCATCTGGTTTAATGATGAGATTTTGTAACTGTTTTCGAAACTTGGTTATTGTTAATATATCGTCGGCCTTCCACCGTGAGGTCATACGTAGTTGAAGTCTGTCAAAGTACTTAAAGAGAGTGCGTCTACTGACGTAGCTTATTTGAGTTTTTGATACGGAATTGTGGAACATAATTTTCTGAGTCGAACCATGCCTTTTATTTATCCCAATGCACCCCAGCTGCTTAGATATTTCGGAGTTCAAAGACCCCAAGAAAGGTATGACACACCCCAAATTACAGGGGCGTTGCCACATGATTTTGATTGTGACACCAGCCACAGGTGTTGTGGGGGGAGGTGCTGGGCGAGGTGTTTGACCCCCTACTCACATAGGGCTAATGTTAAAATCCTGCTAATCTGTGAGGGCTGGAGCTGGGCCGGAGCGAACCTGGAGAGCCGGGCCCCCTCCCCCGGTGGCGACGTCTCTGCCAGATTATCATTAAGCCCCAGGGAATCTTGTCAAGTATCATCGGCTGTGTATGGTACACACAACCACCACCACGGGCAGACAGGACATTGCCAGCACTATCGGCAACACTGCACAGCACCGGTACCAGACGCGTGCTGCCGGCCACCGTGTGTTACCGAGAATACGCATGGAGGCAGGCCGCCGACGTGTATGTTACGGCGCCGTGCACGACTATGACCGTCTCCCCTTCGACGTCAACACGCGAAACTTTAGGTTTCAACTGAGGAGATCTCTCCTCAGAGACCAGTATAGTGATGCGTAGGCCGTGTTCTGTGTCGACTGTGGAGTGCTGCTGTTGAACCTCGCCCTGAGTCTTACCTCCGTGACGTGTGACAACGAAAACCCATGTTTTATGGATTTGATAAGAGTTGGAGAACGTTTAGCAATTTGTTCATTGTAAAAAAGTTGTACAAAATGATCACTTGTGCTAATAATATATTATTTTAATCAAAAGAAAAGCCGAACAATTCCAATGCGTTTCGATTAACAAATCAACATCAGAGAATGATGAAAACATCACCGTTTTTAACGTCAAAAACCAAGAACACTGTCACGAGTCAAACACTTCAACACGTCCTCTAGTGGGAACCTTTCATCGCTTTCGTACTAAAACACTGTTTTTATGGATTTGTCGTGAATAAATAATCTGAAGCTGCTACTAGAGCATGTTAGTACAAACCGGAGAAAGGTCAGGCATGACCACGCACCGGTGGAATGTCTTTTGCGCTGAATGATAGCTGACAAGTTATTAGGTCCCAAGCAGTTTAAAGCCAACAGTAGCCAACAATAGAAAATGTTTCAAAGGTCTGATTTGATGCGCTTTCGTATTCTCAGTTTCACACAAGCCAAACATTTATATCATATACATTACATAATACATAATGTTTTAAAAATGCCTCGTTTTTCGCTTCTTTGTCACAATTTCTTTTTGGGAAAATATGGTACATCAACGCTACAAAAGTACATTAAAGTACACTCTTATATAACCTTTGCTAACCTTCAGCAATATCCTCTCCATACCTGAGCAAATTGATCACGGATTATCTCCAAACAAATAGCAATATCCTCTCCATACCTGAGCAAATTGATCACGGATTATCTCCAAACAAATAGCAATATCCTCTCCATACCTGAGCAAATTGATCACGGATTATCTCCAAACAAATAGCAATATCCTCTCCATACATGAGCAAATTGATCACGGATTATCTCCAAACAAATAGCAATATCCTCTCCATACCCATGCGATCCATGCGACGCCGCCCGCCCTGACTGCAGGAATACAGAAGCGCTCAGATGTGTCGCTGCGCGCGACCCGCGCCTCAGAGGCAGGAGCACTGCACGCTCCCAGGGTACGAACTGAGGCCGCTAAGCGTGCATTTGCGTACAGATCAGTCATGACTTGGAACAGATTGCCCGCCGACGTCAGAACATCAGAGTCTGTCATTACGATTCGTACCGCTGCTAAGAAATGGCTCTTTGCAAGCGAGGACTGTGACTGAGGTTTTGATGTAAGCTGTAGTTAGTTGCAATTGGATTTTAATCATAGTGTGTTTTTACGATGTATTTTACGATGTATTTTACAATGTATTTTATTTCTCCATTCAAATCATTCTTGTTCATGACGATGACCACTGAAAAGCCATCTGATGGAGGGGTTTAATAAACTGATTGATTGATTGATTGATTGATTGATTGATACCTGAGCAAATTGATCACGGATTATCTCCAAACAAATAGCAATATCCTCTCCATACCTGAGCAAATTGATCACGGATTATCTCCAAACAAATAGCAATATCCTCTCCATACATGAGCAAATTGATCACGGATTATCTCCAAACAAATAGCAATATCCTCTCCATACATGAGCAAATTGATCACGGATTATCTCCAAACAAATAGCAATATCCTCTCCATACCTGAGCAAATTGATCACGGATTATCTCCAAACAAATAGCAATATCCTCTCCATACATGAGCAAATTGATCACGGATTATCTCCAAACAAATAGCAATATCCTCTCCATACCTGAGCAAATTGATCACGGATTATCTCCAAACAAATAGCAATATCCTCTCCATACATGAGCAAATTGATCACGGATTATCTCCAAACAAATAGCAATATCCTCTCCATACCTGAGCAAATTGATCACGGATTATCTCCAAACAAATAGCAATATCCTCTCCATACATGAGCAAATTGATCACGGATTATCTCCAAACAAATAGCAATATCCTCTCCATACATGAGCAAATTGATCACGGATTATCTCCAAACAAATAGCAATATCCTCTCCATACCTGAGCAAATTGATCACGGATTATCTCCAAACAAATAGCAATATCCTCTCCATACATGAGCAAATTGATCACGGATTATCTCCAAACAAATAGCAATATCCTCTCCATACCTGAGCAAATTGATCACGGATTATCTCCAAACAAATAGCAATATCCTCTCCATACCTGAGCAAATTGATCACGGATTATCTCCAAACAAATAGCAATATCCTCTCCATACCTGAGCAAATTGATCACGGATTATCTCCAAACAAATAGCAATATCCTCTCCATACATGAGCAAATTGATCAATTATCTCCAAACAAATAGCAATATCCTCTCCATACCTGAGCAAATTGATCACGGATTATCTCCAAACAAATAGCAATATCCTCTCCATACCTGAGCAAATTGATCACGGATTATCTCCAAACAAATAGCAATATCCTCTCCATACCTGAGCAAATTGATCACGGATTATCTCCAAACAAATAGCAATATCCTCTCCATACCTGAGCAAATTGATCACGGATTATCTCCAAACAAATAGCAATATCCTCTCCATACATGAGCAAATTGATCACGGATTATCTCCAAACAAATAGCAATATCCTCTCCATACCTGAGCAAATTGATCACGGATTATCTCCAAACAAATAGCAATATCCTCTCCATACATGAGCAAATTGATCACGGATTATCTCCAAACAAATAGCAATATCCTCTCCATACCTGAGCAAATTGATCACGGATTATCTCCAAACAAATAGCAATATCCTCTCCATACATGAGCAAATTGATCACGGATTATCTCCAAACAAATAGCAATATCCTCTCCATACCTGAGCAAATTGATCACGGATTATCTCCAAACAAATAGCAATATCCTCTCCATACCTGAGCAAATTGATCACGGATTATCTCCAAACAAATAGCAATATCCTCTCCATACATGAGCAAATTGATCATGGGTTATCTCCAAACAAATAGCAATATCCTCTCCATACATGAGCAAATTGATCACGGATTATCTCCAAACAAATAGCAATATCCTCTCCATACATGAGCAAATTGATCACGGATTATCTCCAAACAAATAGCAATATCCTCTCCATACCTGAGCAAATTGATCACGGATTATCTCCAAACAAATAGCAATATCCTCTCCATACATGAGCAAATTGATCACGGATTATCTCCAAACAAATAGCAATATCCTCTCCATACCTGAGCAAATTGATCACGGATTATCTCCAAACAAATAGCAATATCCTCTCCATACCTGAGCAAATTGATCACGGATTATCTCCAAACAAATAGCAATATCCTCTCCATACATGAGCAAATTGATCACGGATTATCTCCAAACAAATAGCAATATCCTCTCCATACCTGAGCAAATTGATCACGGATTATCTCCAAACAAATAGCAATATCCTCTCCATACATGAGCAAATTGATCACGGATTATCTCCAAACAAATAGCAATATCCTCTCCATACCTGAGCAAATTGATCACGGATTATCTCCAAACAAATAGCAATATCCTCTCCATACCTGAGCAAATTGATCACGGATTATCTCCAAACAAATAGCAATATCCTCTCCATACCTGAGCAAATTGATCACGGATTATCTCCAAACAAATAGCAATATCCTCTCCATACATGAGCAAATTGATCACGGATTATCTCCAAACAAATAGCAATATCCTCTCCATACATGAGCAAATTGATCATGGGTTAACAGAATGGAGGGCCCATGAATGACGTATCGTTCGGCAATCGAACGCTCATTCATCGGCTGTGACGCTGTCGATTGTCGAACGCTCATTCATCGGCTGTGACGCTGTCGATCAGCTGTCTCTATCAATCAGGGGCACAACTGACTGCACTCGTGCAATAGTTAGTGCAAACATAGCTCGTGCACTAGCTAAAATTGCCATCGCTGCAAGTCACTCCATTTTATGGGTGGGCGGTGCATCACTGCGTGCATCACATCACATTAGTCACGCGTCACATCACATTAGTCACGCGTCACATCACATTAGTCACGCGTCGCATCACATTAGTCACGCGTCACATCACATTAGTCACGCGTCGCATCACATTAGTCACGCGTCACATCACATTAGTCACGCGTCACATCACATTAGTCACGCGTCGCATCACATTAGTCACGCGTCACATCACATTAGTCACGCGTCGCATCACATTAGTCACGCGTCACATCACATTAGTCACGCGTCACATCACATTAGTCACGCGTCGCATCACATTAGTCACGCGTCACATCACATTAGTCACGCGTCACATCACATTAGTCACGCGTCACATCACATTAGTCACGCGTCACATCACATTAGTCACGCGTCACATCACATTAGTCACGCGTCACATCACATTAGTCACGCGTCACATCACATTAGTCACGCGTCACATCACATTAGTCACGCGTCACATCACATTAGTCACGCGTCACATCACATTAGTCACGCGTCACATCACATTAGTCACGCGTCACATCACATTAGTCACGCGTCACATCACATTAGTCACGCGTCACATCACATTAGTCACTAACTACAACGTAAGTCACTAACTACAACGTAAGTCACTAACTGCAACGTAAGTCACTAACTGCAACGTAGAATTATAATAGGTAAGCACAGTTTTTGTCCTACCTAATGTATAATTGCTTACCCTTTGATAATGCAGCCAACGCACCGCCTTTATTTCAAGATATATTTGCTTTGCCCTGATATTAAGTTCATTTTACTATTTAAAATGTTATAATCGATAATACGGTGCAGTTCTTAGGGCATGACCTATGTGATAAAGCTTGTCTCTTGGCCTATCGATGGTGCTTGTTGAAGCATGCAGCTCAATATTACGTTTGCTTACAACTTCCACCGATGCGCTATTTATTCAGATGACAATTCAAGGGAATGTTTCACCTTTGTATTAGTGTTAAACTGAGATAGCCATTAGCTTGGGCCGTTATTGAAATGTCTAAATTACTAAGGTCATTTTCCCCAAAACTTAACCGTTTTTAAGCAATTTAATTTATAATTTCCAAAATGACTCCAGGCTGGTGCAGCCGCTGATTGGCTGACAGCCACTTTTTCAGCCAATCCCACTTTGTCAGCCAATCAGCGGCGGTCTATAGCTCAATAATGACGTGATTCGCCCAAATCTAAAAACTTAATTTGTATAAAGTTAAGTGACCTTTCGAGTGAAAAATATCACCATCCTTTTCAGCAGCACTTACTTCATATTTTCTATTACAACCAGCGTATATTTGACAACTTTCAGAAAGGCGAAACATTCCCTTTAACCATAACCGGAGAGGGTCAAGTTGGCACCGGACGGCCGTTTTGAGTTCACGTGTGGCACGTTATAAAGCTCGACCGTCGGCATCTGCCACCCCCGGCTTATCAGGCGAAAAGGACGGAAGCTGCAGTGCATTTCAACGGAAATGCACTGCAGTGCTGTATCAAGCGAGACGTATTTAATTAAATATTAAAGGATTTCGAAGTATTTAATGTTTATCGGGACATGTATTTGATATCAACAAAACCTGGGATAATAACAGCAACAATACACCGAACAGGGCACACTGCACATTCGCCACCCTTGCAACAATACGATCGTTACACAGACACTTTGACAACAGACACTGCCGACGTTATCACTGCAGTAACACCATCACCGCAGTAACACCATCACTGCAGTAACACCATCACTGCGCCGTACCGTCACTGTTCTGAAACCATCACTGAACCCTTTTGTCACTACGTCGAATGGGCGTCACATAACCGCGCTAGTTTCGGCGTGCATTAAACACAATATCACCACCAAGAGACCATTTCGCCATTGGCTCCCATAATTCTGTAAATGTTGTACTACGAGCATCACTGCTGTGCCACAACTTCTGACCGTCTGCCCGTTCCCCTAAGCACACAGGATGACCCCGGAAATATACCCCAGATCCCGACCCAGCAGGTATTACTGATTACTGCACCACGGCAAACATAGCGAGCGAGTGGGATAAAGCGAGGCCAGCACACGAGGGAGGCGCAGGCCAGAAGCTCCCCGCATAACCCGGCCGCAGCTCCCCCGCGACAGCTCCCCGCATAACCCGGCCGCAGCTCCCCCGCGACAGCTCCCCGCATAACCCGGCCGCAGCTCCCCCGCGACAGCTCCCCGCATAACCCGGCCGCAGCTCCCCCGCGACAGCTCCCCGCATAACCCGGCCGCAGCTCCCCCGCGACAGCTCCCCGCATAACCGTCCTCCTGGAGGCCAGGAGGGCCCTTTTCGGCGCGCGCAGCGCGCCGGAAAGGGCAGACGAGACCGCGCGAAGCGCGGCATCATGGGCTCTTTACTACGCGAAGCGTGGTCTTTAGAGAGTTTAGATGACTTCAGAGGTCCTTTAGGGCCACCAGTATCCTCTCTGAAAGACCAGGGGGCCCCCTGTACGTTCAAAAGAGCCTGTGCATGTCAGATGGGCCCCTGGCCAGACCGAAAGGGCCCCTGAGCGGGTCAGACGGTCTCCAGAGCACGTCAAATGGGCCCCTAGCCAGCACAGAGGGGCCCCTGGGCAGGTCGAGAGGCACCTGACCATGTCGGCAGGGCGACAAAGCGGCCCAGTCCCTTGCCAGGTCATAAGGGTCCCTGAGCAGGTTGGAGGGCCCCTGGACAGACCGGAGGGCCCCTGGGAAGTTAAAAAGGTCCCTGTGTAGGTCAGAGGGGCCCCTGCTCAGACTGAAAGGGCCCCTAGGTGGGTCAGAAGGGCCCCTGAACATGCCGGATGGGCCCCTAGTCAGCACGAAGGGGCCCCAGGGCAGGTCGGAGGGCCCTCGGAGCATGTCACAAAGCGACAAAGCAGCCAGCGCAGTCCCTTTCCAGGTCGGAAGGGCCCTTTAGAAGGCTAGAGGGCCGCTAGAGAGACCAGAGGGCCCCTGTGAAGTTAAAAGGGCCGCTGTGCAGATCGGAGGGGCCCTTGACCAGACCGAAAGGACCCCTGGGCGAGGGCCCCGAACATGCCGAATTGGCCCCAGGCCAGCACGGAGGGGCCCCAGGGCAGGTCGGAGGGCCCTTGATCATGTCGGCAGGCGACAAAGCAGCCAGCGCAGGCCGACCAGAAGAGTCGCTGGGCAGATCGGAGGGGCTCCTGGGCAAGGCAGAGGGGCCCCTGGCTAGACCGAAAGGGTCCCTGGGCCGGTCGGAAGGGCCCTTGAGGCTTGAACATGCCGGATGAGTTCCTAGCCAGACAGGAGGGGCCCCTGGGCAGGTCGGAGGGGCCCCTGATCAGGGGCGGCGGATTGCGGGGGGGGGGGGGGGGGCAGGGTACCCAAAATGCCTCCAGTAGAAAATCCTGGGGGCATAAGGGTAATTCCCCCTCCCCAGATTTGAGCCTGATCAATCTGGGGGCAAAACTACCCTTCCCCTCCCAGGATTTTCAACTGGGGGGGGGGGGGGGGATTTTGGGTATCCCGCGATCCGCCGCCCCTGCCCCTGAGCATGTCGGCAGGGCGACATGAGAGAGAGCGAGAGCGAGAGCGAGAGCGAGAGCGAGAGAGCGAGAGAGAGCGAGCGAGCGAGAGAGCGAGAGCGAGAGCGAGCGAGCGAGAGAGCGAGAGCGAGCGAGCGAGAGAGCGAGAGCGAGAGCGAGAGCGAGAGCGAGAGCGAGAGCGAGAGCGAGAGCGAGAGCGAGAGCGAGAGCGAGAGCGAGCGAGAGCGAGAGCGAGAGCGAGAGCGAGAGCGAGAGCGAGAGCGAGAGCGAGAGCGAGAGCGAGAGCGAGAGCGAGAGCGAGAGCGAGAGCGAGAGCGAGAGCGAGAGCGAGAGCGAGAGCGAGAGCGAGAGCGAGAGCGAGAGCGAGAGCGAGAGCGAGAGCGAGAGCGAGAGCGAGAGCGAGAGCGAGAGCGAGAGCGAGAGCGAGAGCGAGAGCGAGAGCGAGAGCGAGAGCGAGAGCGAGAGCGAGAGCGAGAGCGAGAGCGAGAGCGAGAGCGAGAGCGAGAGCGAGAGCGAGAGCGAGAGCGAGAGCGAGAGCGAGAGCGAGAGCGAGAGCGAGAGCGAGAGCGAGAGCGAGAGCGAGAGCGAGAGCGAGAGCGAGCGAGAGCGAGCGAGAGCGAGCGAGAGCGAGCGAGAGCGAGCGAGAGCGAGCGAGAGCGAGCGAGAGCGAGCGAGAGCGAGCGAGAGCGAGCGAGAGCGAGCGAGAGCGAGCGAGAGCGAGCGAGAGCGAGCGAGAGCGAGCGAGAGCGAGCGAGAGCGAGCGAGCGAGAGCGAGCGAGAGCGAGCGAGAGCGAGCGAGAGCGAGCGAGAGCGAGCGAGAGCGAGCGAGAGCGAGCGAGAG